>JASTWR010000935.1:0-68664 GCA_030770355.1 Harpagoxenus sublaevis | reverse complement strand
CGTTTAGTTCGCTGACTAACTTGAAGCAGTTATCAATGTGGCTAGCTGGTTTTGGTATGCTTTCAGAAATAATTTTGTGTAGAAACCAGGCCAGAGAGTAAGTAGGACTATCAATCGAAGAGATAATTAACCTGAAGGGGCATCCGGTTTTATGAATCTTAGGCAACCCATAAGCTCTCGGCAGTATCCCATCACTACAGTACAATCGTCTGTACTTCGATTCAGAAATATACTTAAGATCTTTCCATCTCACCAAGACATCTCTGATTTTTTTAGTGAGTGTTTTGGTCGGGTCTTGCTCAATTATCGTATATGTATCTGCATCCCGAAGCATATCCGTGATTCTTTGCAAATAAACAACCTTGTCCAAAGCCACTGTGCTGTTACCCTTGTCAGCTCTCGTAAAAATTATGTTAGGATTATCATTGATAAATTGTTTGGTCTGCTTAATAAGTTTAGAAAGTTCCAGGAAATGGGGGAGTTTATCAGGAGAAAAGGAAAAAAGATTGTTAATTATAGGAATGGACCAAATCTTGGTTTGCGATTCCCTATGTATCGGGTATTTCGGATAAATTTAAAACTGTCACCAGGGATTTAAATGTCAATTTGGCTTATTTTAGTTCCAATAAACTTATGAAGTTTATTAAGGTACAGAAGGATGTGCTCCCAGTCAAATCTAACAAAAACGTAGTATATAAGATCTTGTGTAAAAATTGTGATGCTTCATATGTTGGACAAACATTGAGGAAGTTACAAACTAGAATTTCTGAACACGAAAGCGATATTCGCAGGAAAAAAGCTACGAAGTCCGTTATTACGCTACATAGAGAAAATTGCAACCATGATTTTGACTGGGATAACGTATTAATCCTTGATAAAGAAAAATTTTTATCCAAAAGACTTGTATCTGAAATGTTGTACATCCAACTGCAAAAAAATGGCCTCAATTTACAAACAGACACCGAGTTTCTTCACCATGCCTATTCTTCCATAATAGAGAAACTGTAAATCATACTTTTTGTTTTTGGCATTGTCTCGCGACATACGCAGTTTTAGTTAGTTTATATTTATTTATTGATTTACATATTTACATTTTATAATCTTCAACCTGTACTTGACAATCTATTTATTGTTTGTTCCGTCATGACTTTACTCAGTGTCGTTATATTCTTCGTGACAATACCATGTAGCTCTTAAAGCATTGTTTTTTAAATAATTTCGTGATTTTGCGCTGACGACTATCGATACATAGATGAAAATATGTGTTTGTTACTGCGATCTCGTTCTCCGGACTATTTGGTGAGTCGGTTATTTGTAATTCTCCGTTATTACAATTTTAAGTTTTAACTCCCTTATTTCAATTTTAAGTTTTAACTCCTTTACAGATGTCGATCATTTGGTTACTCATACCTCGGTATTAGGTTCTTGACTTTGCAATCTCGCGACACGCTGGGTATGATGGAGAAATCGAGAATTTAATTTTTTTGTATATCTGCTGAAGATGGCCCGATGTTGGTGCCGAAACGTACGGAATATTGGATTTTGTATCCCTAAATAAATCATTTTTATTAAACACGCACTAATTACCGCGTCTGACTCTCATTGCCAATTTAAGTTATTGATTTTTTAATTACATTAAATTCTAATTTAATTACATTAAATTTTTCAGTAGTTAGAGCTCCTTTTCTGAATACGGCTAAATGAGGTTGTGACCTTATCTGCCAGGCAGAAATCAGAAAAATGTTACCTTTAATGTTATAGTTACTTGTTTACATAATGCTTAATCCCAAATTGTTTCTTGTGTAAGTAATACAGTCAACAATATTTTCAACATAACTCCTAAAAAAATCGTTTACGCACCCATGTTCATATAACATTTTTTCATCCTTGAGGTGTGAGAAATATCTCCCTAATTTTTGGCCCCACCTTTTTAGAACACCCTGTATATATACATATATTTATATTTATATTCATTTTATTTACAAAATGTTTTGCGGGATCGTTTCTTAATCACAAAACGTAAACTCAGAAATTGATTCAGCGTCACAAAAAACAATGTAGAGTACTAGTCCGGGAGTCAGTGAACATTTTTGACACTTATTTTTGTAGTCAGTGAATCTAGATAGGATTGTTCTTTTAGTGATGCTAATCAACAAATCGGCAGTCTGGCTACGATTTTCCGCTGGATCAAGCCAGGGAAAGGCTTACAAATATTTGCACTTTTTTTTGCAGTAATGGATTTTTTTCTACTAATGAGTGTTACCCTAAAAGTCAGTAAAAAAGCAGTCTGGCTAATCTGCAGGTATGGCAAATAAATCTCGGTCGTGTAAGCGTACGTGTTGACTTTTAGGGTAACACTCATTAGTAGAAAAAAATTCATTAGTGCAAAAAAAGTGCAACACATTTGTATTTTTTAAGGCTTTCCCTGGCTTGATCCAGCGGACAACCGTAGCCAGACTGCCGATTTGTTAATTAGCATCACTAAAGGAACAATCCTATCTAGATTCACTGACTACAAAAATAAGTGTCAAAAATGTTCACTGGCTCCCGGACTATACTTGAAAAAAGTATTGTCTAAACCGTTCCTTATGCAGAGTATTCAAATAAAGCAACATAAAGTCGCACAACAACCGTAACAGAGTGTTTATGTTTATCTTTTGTATTAAATTAATTTTCAACAAACGTTTCTGCCTGTTATTAGACCATCTTCAGTGTAATACGTTACAACCGATAAACAATAAAAAACTCGTTGTAAACGCAGGGTTCGCTTACTCAGCATATTCTAGCAATAAATGTAGACTTCTATCTTCTTTTCTCCGTATGGAAAAGTGAAATAGACTAACAGAATGGTGTGATGTAATACTTTGTAGACAGTCATGTGATACAAATGTCACGTATACATGTGGAAATCGTGCTTTTTCGATATGATGACAGTTTTATAACATGATGATGTAACCAATAGTTACATTTTCACATCATTCTATTTAATTATTATATTTTACTTTTTTTATATGGAGGAAACAAAATAGAAGCTTTTATTTATTGCTATAAATATACTATGCAAACAATGCGTTTATAACGAGTTCTGTATTGCTTATCTCGGTTGAAATATTTTAAAATGTAACGCACAACACTTACACTGAAGATAGTGTAATGACAGACCGAAACGTTTATGTACTAATGAAAGAGATAACAAGAATACCGTGTTACGACTTCGTTGCTTTGCAAACATTGATTTTCGTTTTAACTTGACTTTCTTCTAAAGTGGTATTGAACGGGGGGGGGGGGTGTAAGACCGTCCCCGGAGGCGAGATTTTCTATACTCGAAGGACCAGAGGGGGGGTAATTATAATCCCCCTCACGACTAAATTAACGAAGTAGGCGAAAGAATGCGAAAAAACGAAATGCGCATGCAGCGAAATTAACGAAAGCGAAAAAGCGACTCACCGTTTGGGCGCCCGTCGTCTCCCCGTTGACTCCGATTCTCGTCCCGTCCTCGTTGTATTCTCCACGTGGTCAGGCTCGACCGGTCCAGCATGCAGGCGGATGCAGTAGAGTTGCAGGCAGCAAGCAGGCACAGGTGCAAGGCGTAACACAGGCACAAAGCAAGCAAAGGTGCAAGCAGAAAGATCGGTCCCCAAGAGGGGGGGGGGGGGAGATCGCGATCGGACGTCCGAAACTTCGTGCGGTACGATAAGAGTGTCTGGTGGTGAGTGAGTGCTCGCGGTCCTGAAACGAGCCGCGAGCGAGTACTTGCTCCCCTTTTTGGGGGTAATAGCTGCCGTCGGTGGATAAACGATGGCAGCACCAATTGGTGAGTCGCATAAATTTACAAGATTATCCTGATCGCGATCCACCGACGTCTCGCGAACATTAACAATAACGAGTAAATAACTAAATATGCAATTAATACAAAACGCGCCAATCGGCACTAATCGAAATTAAACAAAGCGATTAACATCGAAATAAACAAGAACAATTAATCAGATTTATATACAAGGCGATACGCCAAACATACCGCCCACCAAAATACGACGTATTTTCTATGCTTTATTGGTTGTCCTCTGGTGAATTGTCCATCGGCAAGGGACACAATTTCACCAGAGGACGAGTAAGAGGGCCATCCGCCGTCCTCACTGTGGCGACCCAAGAGACGCCGTCGCGACCCGGGTGCAGCTCCGTTATTCGCCCTCGCTTCCACTGAAGGGGAGGGGCGTTTTCATTTTTCAATAGGACCAGCGTGTCCTTTTGCACCGGATCAGGTGATGACTTTAGCCATTTCGGTCGCTGCTGCAGAGTGTGCAAATACTCCTCATGCCAACGCTTTCAAAATTGTTGGTGCAAGTGTTGCACCAGTTGCCATCGATCAAGCCTACCTATCGGCACTGGCTCAAGGTCCGGATACGGAACCGCTACGAGGGGCTCCAAGGTGAGGAAATGCCCCGGCGAGAGCACCTCGAGGTCATTAGGATCGGAGCTAGTAGGGCACAGAGGCCGGGAGTTCAGGATGGCCTCTATCTGCGTTATAAGAGTGCCGAATTCCTCTACTGTGAGGATCTGCGCTCCCACGACGCGTTTTAGATGGGTCTTCATTGATTTGACCCCAGTCTCCCAAAGGCCACCGAAGTGTGGCGCAGAGGGAGGGTTAAACGACCATCGAATCTGTTCTCGTTCCGAGGCGGCTTGCATGCAACTGATGAGCTCCCGATGAGCTCCGACAAAGTTCGTGCCGCAATCGCTATACATCCGCGAACAGCGGCCACGCCTAGCAATAAAGCGCCTCAGAGCCGACAGGAACGATTCGGTGGATAGAGAGAATGCGAGTTCCAAGTGAACTGCCTTCGTGGCAAAACAAACAAACAGGCAAACGTAGGCCTTAAACGCGGTCGCTCCGCGAGAACGACGATGATAAATTAAGAATGGCCCGGCATAATCGACTCCGGCGATTGAAAAGGGCTTAGCCTGACGTACGCGATCTAGAGGCAGGTCCGCCATGGGCGGTTGCATAGTACGAGGGTTCGCCCGAAAGCATTGATAGCATCGCGACAGACAACGTTTAATGGCCTGTTGGGCTCCCTGAATCCAGAAATTTTGCGATAGGATATATTGTAGCGCTCGGCGCCCCGGATGCAAGTGTAGACGATGGGTACGCTCGATTATGAGTTCCGTGAGCCGATGTTTGTTCGGTAACAGTGCCGGGTGCTTGGCTTCATACGGAATCGCGGAATGGGTCAGTCTACCGCCCACCCTGAGAACTCCGCGCGCATCCAAGAAGGGCGCGAGTTTTCGAAGAGGTTTCGAGCACTTCTGCTTGTGCTTTAGTCTGTCGAGATCCTCTGCGAAACAACACGATTGAACGAATTTAACGAGATATAGTAAAGTCGAATGGAATTCAATTTGATCTACAACTAAAGTTTTATGAAGCGAATCTGGTATAAGTCGATTGACGAAACGCAAACAATAAGCAAATACTCTAACTAATTTATCTAACGACGAGAAGCGATCGAGAAGCGAATCAACAACAGTGGCAGAGTTTACGACATCAGCAGGATTTGTGGAGACAAAGACGCGAGATTTTTCTTCCTCCTCAGGAAGGTCATCAACTTCCGATATTGTTTCCTGAGTGGGTTCGAAGTCAATTAGCCACGCAGGGCCAGTCCACCAAATCGGATGATCCACTAGTTTTTGCGGGAACAAGCCCCTTGAGCAACAATCAGCCGGGTTAGACTTGGTGTCGACATGTTTCCAGCAAGAGATATCTGTGTTGGACTGGATGCGTGCAACACGATTACGCACGAACGTCTTCCAACGGTGTGGCGCCGAGCGTATCCAAGCGAGGGCAACCTCAGAATCTGACCAAGCCTACGTGGCCTCGATCGCGATCTCAGGCCGGAGAATATTTCCTATATGCTCTAATAAATTTGAAAGCAAAATAGCCGCGCAAAGCTCGAGTCTCGGCAATGTGATGGCCTTAAGCGGGGCCACCTTTGATTTGGCGCTAAGCATTCGGATCAGGACCGTTCTCGGCAACGGTTTTAATGTATACAACGGCTCCGTAGCCTTGCTCGCTCGCGTCGCAGAATCCGTGGATTTCTCGCCGGACTACGTGGTCCATTGCGATAGTACGAGGTATGCGAACGGAGGTTAGTGCGGGGAGCTCCGACTTGTATTTTTCCCACCTAGAACATATCTCCGAAGGAGGTCTCTCGTCCCATTCTAACTTGAGAATCCAGAGTTGTTGTATCAATCGCTTAGCTGCGAACGTAAGCGGTGTCAAGAAACCCAAAGGGTCAAAGATTCTAGCTAATTCGGAGAGAATAGTGCGTTTGGTGCAGTCTCTGTCCAACGGATTGACCTGAAAGCCAAAACTGTCCGATTGAGAATACCAGCGGAGTCCGAGAACCTTAAGAAACTGGTCTTCCGGTGATTCAAAAGATAACAACGACTGACTACAGAGTTCCGGATCGAGATCGGCTAAAACCGACGGATGGCTACTGGCCCACTTCCTGAGTTCGAAGCCGGCAGTTCTAAGCAAGGCTTGTAGCTGCCGCCGAACTTCACGGGCTCTTTCCTCTGACTCGACGCTTGCTACTACGTCGTCGACATAGACACACTTCTCCAAGACGGCCGCGGCCAACGGGTAACTCATTTTGCCTTCAGCCGCTAACCTCAACAAGCAGACAATTGCTAGGTACGGAGAGCACGTCAATCCAAAGGTAACGGTCAGCAATAGGTAATCCGAGATTGGGTCGTCCTCTGAGAAACGCCACACTATTCGTTGGTAGTCACACTGACAGAGCTCAACCAAGATCTGAAGGAACATCTGCTTGACGTCCGCGGTGAGCGCCACGGGCCCGATCCGAAATCTCAACAATACCACAACTATATCTGGCTGTAACTTAGGACCGGATCGCAACATTTGATTTAACGAGACGCCGTTCAGATCTTTAGCCGATGCGTCAAACACGACACGCAATTTAGTGGTTGTGCTATCTGACTTGAATACCCCATGATGGGGCAGGTAGAACACAGATCCGTCCACTGGGAACGGCTGCTTGATTAATTTCATGTGACCACTATCTAAATAATCCTGCAGGAATTTACTGTAATTTATTTTAAACTCCGCATCTAATTTGAAGCGACGTTCAAGTGCGCAAAATCTATTTAAGGCTATTCGTCACGTGCCAACAAAACAAGGGTTATCCTTCGCAAAGGGATATGATACTACAAAGCGACCGGATACATCCCGACGCGTGGTCCGCGCAAATAGTTCCTCGCAACGTTTATTCGACTAAGAGATTCGTCCAGAGAGTCAACAATTCCGACGATCGGAATAATATATTTTCGAGTCGCACCAAAATAGACTCAGCAACAACGAGGATGAAGGGTCGCGCAACTGTTGAGCGCGAGTCCATGTAGAAAAACTGTGTACGCGCGGCCCGGCTCGCGACCGAGCGTCAAGGCCGTCGACAATTAGGCGAAAACGTTTGGCTTGCCCGAAAATATTCTACATTTGAATATTTCGGGTATTATATTTTGATAATTATTATTCGAATAATTATCACGACGATTGTAATGATTCACGATTACTGCAGATAGCGACAAAGGTACGTGTTAGTTCGCGCGAACATTCTCGTCGCGAAGCGAAACTAGAGAATTGCGAACGAGAGATATCACGCGCGAGACTGGATTAACACGCCACTCACCACCGCAATTCGCGATTTAATACGACGACTGCAAATGATTCACGATTAATGCAGATAGCGACAAAGGTACGTGTTAGTTCGCGCGAACACTCTCGTCGCGAAGCGAAGCACGGCAACGATTAGAATCGCGAACGAGAGATATCACGCGCGAGACTGGGATTAACACGCCACTCGCCACCGCAATTCGCGATTTAATAATTATTATTCGAATAATCACCACGACGATTGCAAATGATTCACGATTAATGCAGATAGCGACAAAGGTACGTGTTAGTTCGCGCAAACACTCTCGTCGCGAAGCGAAGTACGACAACGATTAGAATCGCGAACGAGAGATATCACGCGCGAGACTGGAATTAACACGCCACTCGCCACTGCAATTCGCGAGTACTAGAGCGAACGAGATTAGCGATAATGATATAATCTAAAGGATAATAGCAGTATAGGTGCGTCAATAAACCGATTACGACTTGAGGTATATGACGCGAGACTGTGCTGCGCGCGGTCCCACGACACGTGCTATGTGACGCGAGGATGCGTTACGGGCGGCGCTACAACGCGCGGTCTACGACACGAGGATGTGTCACGCGCGGCGCCACGACACGAGGTATACGACACGACGATGTGTCGCGGACGGCGCCACGACACGCGGTACACGACCCAGGATGTGTAGCGCGCGGTGCTAAGACACGTGGTATATGACACTACGACTACGGCATACGACGAGAACACAATCTACGTCACCAGTGTTTACTTACGACAACGGTATACGCGCGAGCACAATTTACGTCACCAGCGTTTACTTACGACAACGGTACACGACGCGAGCAACTATACGACATGAGATATACGACTCGAGCAACTATACGACAAAATACGACGCGAGCGACCATACGACAAGATATACGACTCGAGCAACTATACGACATGAGCCATACGACGCGAGCAACTAGACGACAAGATATACGACTCGAGCAACTATACGACAAGATATACGACTCGAGCAACTATACGACATGAGCGCTTAGTACGACAACAATTATATTCGAACTTTTGCAAGAGCGCTAAATGTTTAATATTCGGAACCAGTGCCGACAAATAGTTTTCGATCGATGGCAGATGTGTTATAAGAATTCCGACGTTCGGAATAATATGTTTTCGAGTCGCACCAAAACAGACTCCGCAACAGCGAGGACAATGGGTCTCGCAACTGTTGAGCGCGAGTCTATGTAGAAAAAACTGTGTACGCGCGGCCCGGCTCGCGACCGAGCGTCAAGGCCGCCGACAAACAGGCGAAACGTATGGCTTGCCCGAGAATATTCTAGATTTGAATATTTCGGGTATTATATTTTAATAATTACTATTCGACTAACCAGAGTAATTATTATTATTAATTGTAATAACTCGCGACTAATGCAGATAACGACAATGGCACGTGTTACGACGAGCGAGAAATTCACGCGGGTATTCTCGCCGCGAAGCGAAACTAAAGAATGGCGAACGAGAGATATCGCGCGTGAACGAGAGATTATTAACACGCCGCGTGGCGTGTTAATTAATTTAACGATTTAACGAAGCGAAATAAGCGAGAGGTCGGCGGTATTTCTAACGCGAATATCCGGCTCGAAGGACCAATGAACGGGGGGGGGGGGGTGTAAGACCGTCCCCGGAGGCGAGATTTTCTATACTCGAAGGACCAGAGGGGGGGTAATTATAATCCCCCTCACGACTAAATTAACGAAGTAGGCGAAAGAATGCGAAAAAACGAAATGCGCATGCAGCGAAATTAACGAAAGCGAAAAAGCGACTCACCGTTTGGGCGCCCGTCGTCTCCCCGTTGACTCCGATTCTCGTCCCGTCCTCGTTGTATTCTCCACGTGGTCAGGCTCGACCGGTCCAGCATGCAGGCGGATGCAGTAGAGTTGCAGGCAGCAAGCAGGCACAGGTGCAAGGCGTAACACAGGCACAAAGCAAGCAAAGGTGCAAGCAGGCGAGGCAGGCGAAAGATCGGTCCCCAAGAGGGGGGGGGGGGGGAGATCGCGATCGGACGGCCGAAACTTCGTGCGGTACGATAAGAGTGTCTGGTGGTGAGTGAGTGCTCGCGGTCCTGAAACGAGCCGCGAGCGAGTACTTGCTCCCCTTTTGGGGGGTGAGTCGCATAAATTTACAAGATTATCCTGATCGCGATCCACCGACGTCTCGCGAACATTAACAATAACGAGTAAATAACTAAATATGCAATTAATACAAAACGCGCCAATCGGCACTAATCGAAATTAAACAAAGCGATTAACATCGAAATAAACAAGAACAATTAATCAGATTTATATACAAGGCGATACGCCAAACAGGTATTTTCCCGCAAATTTTTTTGTTCATCAAATTACGTAATAAATTATTGCTACATTGGGATTAAAACACCGCAGATCCACGAATCTAAAAAGCTGGGCAAAAGCCAAATTTGAAAAATGTAAATTGACTATTACATTACGCGCGCGCGCGTGTGTGTGTGTGTGTGTGTGTATATGTATATACACACACACGCGTAATAATAGTCAATTTACATTTTTCAAATTTGGCAATTATAAAAAAATATTGTCTTAATTGTTCTTTGAACCAATGAATGCAATAATTACATTTTGTGCATACAATATACTTTACCAGATATTATACTTGTTAGAATAAGTATTCTTTGAATATTACATCGATTTTACTTCTTTTTCATTATAATTGAAATTTTTGTGTATTTTGTAGTAGGTATTGATTTTATTTTGCTTTATATTATGTGCAAAATAATTGCACTACAAAGTATACTTGGCGTTTTTTTGTTACATTGTTCTTTTTGTAGACAGATTATTGCATACATTGGTTCACCGAATATTTGAGACATAATTTCATATTGGAATACTCAATTAGAAGTTTGGAAATGTAGCTTTTGGCCAGCATTTTTTAAACCCCTGTGCAACGTGTACTGTCGTGGACATAATGTTTGCGACATTTATTTGTTAGGAATTTTACGAACGCGCATTTAAATTCAGGATGGTAAGTACCACTTTCGATCGTATGCAATGGATTATAATAATGATGTTTTGTCAAATTCGGCTAATACAATGTGTATGTCCATAAACGATAAGTATTATGTGCCACGAGAAATCTGTAATAAATATAACATACAAATCATGAAATCTATCAGTGAAACACATTGCAACAACAAAAATGAAGGTTTCGAACGTGCCTCTTTGAATTAGACAAACATGACTACAGATATTGTAAAATCATATATACACATATATGTATATACAACAAACATATACATACATATATGCGGCATATTGTTTTGTAGTGCATAATAATATATCTCAAAGTAATAGATAAATGTAACTTACGAAAAAGAAGTTTATTTATTTTTATTTTCCAAATATAAATATTGTTTACATGCGCGGGAATTACTATCAATTTCATTGTTCTACATATATTCGTTTCTTTGCAAATGTGAAACTCGTAACAAGTTATTAAAAAATGTGTACATTTTACAACAAATAAATTAGAACCATGTTAATTATATGTACAGGGTAAATTGTTTTAATCGACGCAGGCAAGTATGTCGAAAGGTGTGGACGATACGGAAAAATGTTTCAGAGCAAAAGTTGTGTGGTAAGGGGGACACATGATTCCGATGTGTCATGTCGTAGATGTTGTCTTAAAAATATTGTGAAAGCGACAGATTTTAATTTTGAAACTTGATTGTTTCCTTCAGATAAAAGTTGTACATCTTGTTGCGACGTTTTCAAAACATTATAATAAAACTGGTTGAATTTCCTGAGATATTTTAAAAACTGTTATGATATTTATAATATAAAAAAAATGAAACATTTCGTAAAGTATTCATTTTTCGGTGACTTTATCTTGATACTTTTATTACTTTGGCGTAAAATAATGAAAGGAATGAAATAATAATATTAATTGTTACATGTACAATTTCGCTAAATTGAATACGTCTACAAAATGCAGTCCAATTTTGTAAAATAAATTGGTTTTTTTACAACAATCAATACCTTTCATTATTGTACGTATAAAAAAGTATAAAGGTACAGTAATGGAAAAGTAATAACTACAAAATATTTTATATTTCATATAAATATCATGACAAAATTGACAATATCTCAGGACGCACTTTTTACGAAAGAGAGCTGTATTGTAGTGTTTTGAAAACGTCTCGACAAGATGTACAATTTTTATCTGCAGGAAACAAGTTCCATTCAAGAAATGAGTCGCCTTTCAAATTTCTTGAAAACGACGGCATGTACGACATGACTCACATCGGATTTATGTGTCTCCCTTTAGACCATACAACTTTTGTCTGAAACATGTTTCCCTATCTTCCATATTCTTCGAAATATTTGCCTGCGTTGATTAAAATGACTCACCCTGTATAATGTAAATGTATAATTACAAAAATTTGTATAAAATGCATATGATTGTACAATATGTGTGTACTCGTGTTTTTCTAAATCAAAGACACAAGTAGAAAAATTTTATTTTTCTTGTTGTAATGTGTTCCACTGATTAGATGTGATGATTTCATGTTAGATTTATTACATAATCCTCGCGGCACATGCTATTTATTGTTTACGCTACACGGTGTATATGCCATCAATAGTTATTCATTGCATGTAAGCGAAAATAATACTTGTCAGCCTAAATCGAAATGCGCGTTGTTCAATTCCTACAAAAAAGTGTTTCAACCATTCTGTCCACGACGTACAGACGCCATCATGTTTTTCTACCTGAAAATAAGTACATCCGAGTCCAATAATAGCATACACATGACGTCCTCATTATTTGTGCATCCTGAGTGTTGTTTCTTGAACGAACCTGCAACATTGTTCCGGAGTTATCACTTTGGAAGCTCCAAGTGTTTGTAGAAGAGGGTTACCGCGAGGTGTCAAATATAAGCAGAGGAAAAAACAAACATAAATTATTTTTTTATCGTACATAATTACTATGCAATAAATTCATAAATAAATAATTATAGTTACAAGATAATATGGACAGCTTACGCATGAAAGAATCACAATACAGAATCGTAATGAAAGAAATGGAATTATAATTTCATTATTATTTAGCTGCATTATTTACATTTGAAACCAATTATTATGATGTACGGAACTCTTTGATGCCGTGAGTAATGCATCGTCTCATAATTTATAAATTAAATTACATATGTATGAATGTATTGCAGGAAATTATTTTTACAAAATCTAAATATGTCTTTGGATGTCTTTTCTCTCCTTACATTTTCCGCCCTGACGTAGTTCAACTTCTCTTGTGCAAACATTTATAATTACAGCTATCGAAGTAATATCTCCCAAACAATATTGCAGGTTCTTTAATGAACCAACAGTCATGATGCACACATAACTGGACGCAATGTATCTAACCATTATTTGACTGGGACGCGGCTATTTTCAGGTAGGAAGACATATCGTTTGTAGCAACAGTTTAGCGTCATGCAAGAGATGCATGTATGTACACACACCGACAGGAATGCCTAGCCATTTGATATAGAACGTCAGATGTCAAATGTCCAGGCATTCCTGCCGGTGACCTTACAATTACTATAGACAGAACAGTTCTTTGCGTATTTATTAAAAAATGTTATTGAAATTAAGAATATAAAGCTTGAAATACGTAAAAATGTATAGAAACACATGTGTAATATTGTAAACGTTGTTAGTACTTAGTAGTTAGTAGTTACAAAGTAGTAAGTCACTTGCAAAAAGTTATACCAGCGTGAGCTGGTTAGTTTTTGAGAACCAGAGGCGTTAATCGTGAGCTGGTTAGTTTTAATCAGAACCAGAGGCGTTCATCGTGAGCTGGTTATAGTTTTAATGAGAACCAGAGGCGTTCATCGTGAGCTGGTTATAGTTTTAATGAGAACCAGAGGCGTTCATCGTGAGCTGGTTATAGTTTTAATGAGAACCAGAGGCGTTAATCGTGAGCTGGTAAGTTTTAATGAGAACCAGAGGCGTTAATCGTGAGCTGGTTAGTTTTAATGAGAACCAGAGGCGTTAATCGTGAGCTGGTTAGTTTTAATGAGAACCAGAGGCGTTCATCGTGAGCTGGTTATACTTTTAATGAGAACCAGAGGCGTTAATCGTGAGCTGGTAAGTCTTAATCAGAACCAGAGGCGTTCATCGTGAGCTGGTTATAGTTTTAATGAGAACCAGAGGCGTTCATCGTGAGCTGGTTATAGTTTTAATGAGAACAAGAGGCGTTCATCGTGAGCTGGTAAGTTTTAATCAGAACCAGAGGCGTTCATCGTGAGCTGGTAAGTTTTAATCAGAACCAGAGGCGTAAATCGTGAGCTGGTTAGTTTTAATCAGAACCAGAGGCGTTTATCGTGAGCTGGTTATAGTTTTAATGAGAACCAGAGGCGTTTATTGTGAGCTGGTTATAGTTTTAATGAGAACCAGAGGCGTTAATCGTGAGCTGGTAAGTTTTAATCAGAACCAGAGGCGTTAATCGTGAGCTGGTTAGTTTTAATCAGAACCAGAGGCGTTCATCGTGAGCTGGTTATAGTTTTAATGAGAACCAGAGGCGTTAATCGTGAGCTGGTTAGTTTTAATCAGAACCAGAGGCGTTCATCGTGAGCTGGTTAGTTTTAATCAGAACCAGAGGCGTTAATCGTGAGCTGGTTATACTCCACTAGTAATTTGTTGCAGACATAATATTAGAACGTATATATGATACATTTTTACTAATGAAATAAATAAGCAAAGAACTGTTGGTAAATAAAAGTGTATCTTTTTAAAGGCAATGTTTACAAAAAGCATGTCAATATTATATCTTTATTTCTTTTGCAGGCGACGGGTGAAGATGCAGCAGGTGAAGAGAGACAGTGAACATGGTACACAGCTTACCAAGTGTACTGAAAACGAGTCCATAAATTATGTCGAATCAGTGGAACCACTGTGCGACAAGATGGATTCGAACATCAGTATCAAGGTAATGCCGTGCCAAGATACGGAAATTATACCAGGTACGTATGTAGAAACAGTTTTACATAGCGAAGATTACAAAAATCTCGTAATTGACAAAGGCCCTATGGATACAAATTGTATCCAAGAAAGCATGCTTGAAGGCCGTCGCTTTGAAACATTGTGTGTTTCTACTGAAATGTCGATCGATGAATGTATCGATATTTTGGGATCAGTGAAATCACTGTCCGACAAGATGGATTCACAAAACTGTACTGAAGAAGTACACAGTTTGAAACCAGTAGAAGTTACGCACGAAAATGTGGAACATTGCGAGGATGACAATAATCTTGTTATCGAACAAGGCCGTATGGATACGAATCGTATCCAAGAAAGCATGTTTGAAGGCCGTCGCATTGAAACATTTTGTGGTTCTACTGGCGATGAATCTGTCGATTTTTCGAAATCAGTGGTTACTCCCGGTACGATAGATGTGGAGCTTTGTACCCAAGAAACGTGCTTGGCTCTAACGCCGAAATGCACAGGTACGTACGACAATGTCCAATATCGCGAAGATGACGATATTGAACATTATATTCTTGTTGAGGGTGCGAAGGAACCTACCTATGTCCGGAAATCAGTGGAATCACTGGTTACTCCCGGTACGATGGATGTGGAGTTTCGTACCCAACAAACGTGCCCGGCTGAAATGCCGGAATGCACAGATTATGCCCAATATTGGACATTACCTGAAGATGAGATTGAGAACTCTACTCTTGTTATCGAGAAAGGCGGTACGGAAACAGGTCGTATCGCAAAACATGAGCCTGTAGGTCGTCGCATTATGGACTCATCTTTTTTCTTAAAAGAATTGCATCGGACGTTTGATAATCATAAATCCAAGGCAATATTTCTATGCCTAGGTACGTACGACAATGTCCAATATCGCGAAGATGACGATATTGAACATTATATTCTTGTTCAGGGTGCGGAGGAACCTACCTATGTCCGGAAATCAGTGGAATCACTGGTTACTCCCGGTACGATGGATGTGGAGCTTCGTACCCAACAAACGTGCCCGGCTGAAATGCCGGAATGCACAGATTATGACCAATATTGGACATTACCTGAAGATGACGAGATTGAGAACTCTACTCTTGTTATCGAGAAAGGCGGTACGGAAACAGGTCGTATCGCAGAACATGAGCCTGTAGGTCGTCGCATTATGGACTCATCTTTTTTCTTAAAAGAATTGCATCCGACGTTTGATAATCATAAATCCAAGGCAATATTTCTATGCCCATTTGAAGGTTGGACATGCGTAAAATCTTGTCGCCGTGGGTTACTCACGCAATTCTTCTTCAAATGTCAAACGTGCAACTTTGAAGACAATTTTTGGTCTGAACCCGTACATTCCGACGAAATATTAGATATTAATAGAGCTGCTGCAGATGGAACAATAACAGCTGGAATTGGTTACGCCCAGCTAGAAGAGGTATGTGCAGCCATGAACATTCCTTGCATGGCTGAACACAAATACATTAAGTATCGCGAAGACTTAGTTGACAGTTTTCTAGAAACGGCCATGAAAAGTATAAAAATGGCAGCCGATGAGGAAAAACAACTCGCGATAGAAAAGAATGAAACGATAAATGGTATTCCGTATATAACAGTTGTTGCGGATGGCAGTTGGATGAAGAGATCGTACGGTAAAGCGTACAATTCACTTTCCGGTGCGGGTGCCATAATCGGTTACCGCACAAGGAAAATTCTCTTCGTTGGCATCCGCAACAAATATTGCACGGTATGCGACGTAGCGGAGCGAAGAAATTGTAAAGCAAAAACTCATAAATGCTACAAAAATTTTGATCGCAACGCAAGCTCCACAAGTATGGAGAGCGATGCCATTGCAGAAGGTTTCAATAGTAGCCTTCAAATGCACGGATTGATATACAGAACACTTATCGCTGATGGCGACAGTAATGTATATCACTGTATACTGAAAAATGACCCATATCGCGAAATGAAGGTAAGGGTACAAAAAATAGAATGTACCAACCATCTGCTTCGTAATCTGAGCAATAAATTAAAAAACGTGGCTGAAACAACTTAGGCAAAAGGGCAAAAAAAAAAAACGTAATTTTGTACAGCTTAGAAATGTTGTAAAGAGCAACATTTTACCAATACGAAAAGAGATTATGGAACTAGCTTCTTTACGAAGAAAAGAAAACATACTCCTCATTTGCAGGCTACGAAATTACGAGAAGATATATTGAACATGATTCCTAGCCACGTATTTGGTGAGCATACAGAATGTAAGAAACGCGGTCGTAAATGCGAAGATGAAACGAAGACAAACTACGTAAACGATCTGAAACTGTATGGTCTGTACCAAAAAATACAGATTGCTGTAAGATATACAGCAGCTTATTCAGATAGTTTGCTATTAAATTACACAAATAATCCTGCAGAATCGTTCAATTCCATAATCTGCAAAGAAATTGGCGGAAAGCGCGTTAATTTTGGCAAACGAGGCTCTTATAATGCTAGAGTTTTGGGATCAGCTGTGCAATACAATACACAAGACATCCTTACAAGAGTGCATAAGGTCAGAGGTAAAGCAGTTCCACCTGTTGCCGAGACACTGGAGAAGCGACGGCAAATAAAAGTTGCGAGAACCAGAGAATCTCGACAAATCGATGGAAGGCAAAAGAGACCGAAGCGAGAATCAGGAACAGATCGCCATTATGGCCCGCACTCGCAAAGACCAGACGATTCAGATGATGTATTCGAAAAGAATCGGCAAAATCATTTTCAGATGTTGGCTAAAAACGCGGAAAACAGGAAGCAGATTGAACGAAACACAAAAGATCAAGGTGATTCTGAGCTGTGGATAGTCACAAGAAGTGTCATGTTGACAGCATCCAATTTTGGAAGGGTATGTCGTATGAGATTGCAAACGCCTCGCGCACCAACAGTAAAAGATATTTTGTTTCCTCCGTGCATTGACACTGCAGCTATGAAATATGGTCGCGATCGAGAGGAGGATGCGAGGAAAGAGTTAGCCGCAAAATTCAAGAAACAAATAAAACCTTGCGGATTATTTATTGATGGTAAAAATCCATTCCTGGGTGCTTCTCCCGATGGGCTCATTGACGAAGATGGTCTGGTGGAGATTAAATGTCCTCAGTCGGCTGAAAATTTAACAGCAGAAGAAGCCATAGAAAAATTGGCTTCCTTGAAGACCATCTTTGATAGAAAAAATCCTGAAAATATGAATAAAAATCATAAATTTTTTTATCAGGTTCAAGGTCAATTAAACATAACGCAACGAGAATATTGCATATTTGCTGTATGGACACCAAAAAGCATGAAAATAGTGCATGTAAATGCTTTTTGGGAAACTAATATGCTGCCTTTGCTAAAACGCTTCTACCACGATAGCATGCTTCCGGAAATCTTGAATAGTCGTCATGCAAGGAATATGCCTATAAGAGAGCCAAGATATATTATAGAAGCGCAGGAAGCAAGTAAAAAATTAAGTAGTCGAAAAACTATTGAGCAAAATGCAGTAAAGAGCGAAAATGTCATTAATGAAAATAACGAAACGTTAAAATGTGACATTTCGCCGATAAAAACAGCAATTACCACTGCTATGATTGCTCAAGATATAGAGCAGGACGATGATTGTACATATATTGGTACAAGCTGCAAGGGATATACAGGGTGAATTTTATTTCGTGAACCAGTCTTTTACCATCAAAGGCGAGATACCGACCGTACTTGTAACTAACTTATCGGCTATGGTGTACGTTGGGCCGCGCGAACCAAAGTTTCTTTGAATTCAAGCGCCTTAAGAACTATAAATCGCATTACGGGCAATATGTAGTACGCTCGAAGCTACATTTACTTAATAAATTAAAGCGGGAAAATACATATTCTTATAAATAAAATAATTGCATGGCTCTATTTCTCTATAAGAATAAATATTTTACCGCATATTTTTTGCGTATGAAAATAATTGCTTAAAAACTTATCTGATTTGACGCTCTCAGACTTCTTTAGTATGTAAGACTCAAACAGAAATATGTTGAAACTATATTGCGTAAAAGCACACACAAGTATAAAAAAATATATCAGCGTGTGACCATGCGCGTAATATGTTCACAAAATATTTTTATTTATATTTGAGAAAAGGCTTAAAATGACCCCCTTTCACTTTCAACAAGAGAATTTTTAAATAGGAAATTCGGAAACCGTTGGATCGGACTTCATGGTCTCCGCGAATGGCCACCGCGTTCATCAGATCTTACACCTCTTGATTTTCTCCTATGGGGTTATCTGAAGCAGCAGGTATACGCTACGCGACCTGTGATCTGAAGGATCCCTGTAGCCCTGAAGATCTGAAGGATAGATTTGTACGAGCTTGTCGTCCAATTCGTCCTCAGACCTTACGCCGGGTACATAAGAACATTTTGGACAGAGCAGTACTTTGTAAAAAAGTGGAAGAAAGTCATTTTGAGCCTTTTCTCAAATAAAAATAAAAATATGTTGTAAACATATTACGCATGGTCACACGCATGTACTTTCTTCCACTTTTTTACAAAGTACTGCTCTGTCCAAGATGTTCTTATGTACCCGGCGTAAGGTCTGAGAACGAATTGGACAAGCTCGTACAAATCTATCCTTCAGATCTTCAGGGCTACAGGGATCCTTCAGATCACAGGTCGCGTAGCGTATACCTGCTGCTTCAGATAACCCCATAGGAAAAAATCAAGAGGTGTAAGATCTGGTGAACGCGGTGGTCATTCGCGGAGACCATGGAGTCCGATCCAACGGTTTCCGAATGTCCTATTTAATAATTTTTTTGTTGAAAGTGAAAAGGGGTCATTTTAAGCCTTTTCTTAAATAAAAATAAAAATATGTAAAAATATGAACATATTACGCATGGTCACACGCTGATATATTTTTTTAAATTTGTGTGTGCTTTTACGCAATATAATTTTAACATATTTCTGTTTGAGTCTTACATACTATCAGGTAAATTTTTAAGCAATTATTTTTGTACGCAAAAAATATGCGGTAAAATATTTATTCTTATAGAGAAATAGAGCCATGCAATTATTTTATTTATAAGAATATGTATTTTCCCGCTTTAATTTATTAAGTAAATGTAGCTTCGAGCGTACTACATATTGCCCGTAATGCGATTTATAGTTCTTAAGGCGCATGAATTCAAAGAAACTTTGGTTCGCGCGGCCCAACGTACACCATAGCCGATAAGTTAGTTACAAGTACGGTCGGTATCTCGCCTTTGATGGTAAAAGACTGGTTCACGAAATAAAATTCACCCTGTATAACCGAAGAGGATAAGGCAAGACGAATAATAAATTTAGATGAAGTTATTATACCTTTTTCCATCGTGAGAGAGAACGTCTTGTCTGGCGACAACCTAACGGACGAATCGATAGATGAATTTTTACGCATTGTAAGACAAAGTACTCCTTTTGAAACGCAAAGTGTACAATATCAAGGACTTCCTGATTATATTGACGCTAGTAAGAGCGACAAAAGCTTACAAATAATTGGAGGAAAATATAAATACTCTACAGAGAGAATTGAACACTGGCGATGTATATTTTGTGATGGCACCAAACTGTTTGTATATGACAGTATACCTGGCTGTACATACGACAAATTGGTACGCAAGGAAAAAGAATATATAAAGCGTCGATATCCAAAAATAAGGCAAAGTGATATTATTTTTGAGAAAGTTGATGCACAACCAGACGTTACAAGTTGCGGAATTTACGCTGCAGCTTTTGCCACAACTATAGTCTTACAAGGCAATCCTTGTAATGTAAAATATTCCTATAAAGTAGGACAGATGAGACAACACTTTCTAAAAATTATAGAAGATGCACATCTGTCGCTATTTCCAACACGTCCGTAGTAATATTTACAAAGTTACGATATCGCAAAAATATATTGTTTAGATAAAACATGTCTCAATGAATAAAGTATTTGTTTAGTATTGGGAAACTAAATATCAGAATCGTCTGTTCTGACGGTACTGGCAAAATAAAATGCCACAAACGTTTATTCGGACGGTACTGATTATAATAAAAATCAGATGCGTCTATTCTGACGGTAGTGACAAAATAAAATGCCAGAAGCGTCTATTCGGACGGTACAGATTATAATAAAAATCAGATGCGTCTGTTCTGACGGTACTGACAAAGTAAAACGTCAGAAGCGTCTGTTATGACGGAACTGATAATTAGAAATGTATCAAGTAAAATCGGAGAGACGGACATAAATATATTGGTTGCGTTCTCACGGGAATAGGCGTTGGAGGGGCCTATTCTGTAATCCATCTAAAATATAATAAAAATCAGAAGCGTCTGTTGTTACGGTACTGATTATTACAAATGTATTTTGTGTACATTACAATCGGAGAGACGAAAGAAAATATATTGGGTGCGTTCTCACGGGAATGGGCGTTGGAGAGGCCCATTCTATAGTATCAATAATCAAAATCACGTAATTTCGATCCTATTTGTACATTTGATAAAAAATGTGCTGTGCATGTATTTGTCATTTGATTATATAAATATATAAACAATATAACGTACAAGGTGGACAAAATAAAGCGTAACGAATTTTTATCCTCACAACTTATTTACAGAGAAACATGTTTCAAACAAAAGTTGTTTGCTTTGAAGGGGGACACAGGATTCCGGTGTGAGTTGTGTCGTAGATGTCATTCTCAAAAAATAGGGGACTAATTTCTTATGAAACTTGATTTTTTCCTTCACATGAAAGTTGTACATTCTGTTGAGACATTTTCGAAACACTATAATAAAGCTCTCTTTCGTTAGAATGTCGTGAGATATTTTAAATTTTGTCATATTTTTTATAAAAAATGTAATGTAGAATATTCACTTTTCGATGACTGTACCTTCATACTTTTATACATAGAATAACGAAATGAAGCGAATAATAATATTATTTTTGACATTTACAATTTTGCAAAATTGAATGCATGTACACAATGCAATCAAATTTTATAAAATTGTTTTTGCGTTTTTCTTTCAACAAAATCGATTCTTTTTATTCTACATATAAAAATATTATGGTAAAATCCTCGAAAAATGAAGACTTTACGAGATGTTTCATATATTTTATATATCATGGCAAAATTTAAAATGTCTTAGAAACGAAAGAGCTTTATTTTAGTAAAACGTCTCGATGACATGTATAACTTTTATCAGACATAAATCAAGTTTCGTAGAAATTAGTCGTCTTTTCTTGAAAAGGACATCTGCGACATGACGCACATCAGAATCATTACAAGTGTCATCCTGCCAAACAACTGTTGTGTAAAAGCATTTTTTCTCATAATTAAAAATAAAAGTTTTTGGAGGAGTAGATTAAAATTGGATACCCTGTAAGGATGAATGCGGTGTAAGGCATACATATAACGCGTATTATAATTGTTTCGGATTGGGCGATTTCACGCATACGGCGAGCCCTTCGCGACGGGTGAGGAAACCCACGCGATTTCGCTCTTATCGGCGCGCCACGACCAATCAAATCGCGCAAGCATTCGCACATCGACCCGCGTATCTATCTCGATCGATGGGCAGGGTTCTTCTTCATCGCGTCGCGGCGCCGCCGGATACGCGCAGTAGAGTACGTCTGAAGCCGGCCGGTGAACCACACGTGTGTCTTTTCGCTCCAAGCAAATTCGAATATCGAACCGAGTGAGCCTCGCGACAAGATCTCCGCTCGTTCCACGACAAGATCTCCGCTCGCGCCGACAAGATCTCAGCTCGTGCCGCGACATCCGCTCGCGTCGACACGAGATCCGCGCTCGTACCGCGACAAGATTTTCCGCTCGCGTCGCGACAAGATGTCCGCCATAGGCTCACCATCTCGCGCATCATAAAGAACGCCCGATCATAGCACGACATCGTGGTTCACCGCGTCGACTCAGTTCATCCGTCGTCCTGCATCGGACAATACGTTTCGAGAAACATTCTAAGTGCTTTCATTGTCAAACTTAAGTGCCGTGTTCGGCCGTATGCAACCTCGCGAGTTGCGAGTGATTTGCGCCGCCTTCGGCCGTCACCCCTCGCGAGAATATCGTGTTCTCTCTCGCGAGTTGCGAATGATCCGCGCCGCGCTTGGCCGTCATCCCTCGTGAGAGACAAGTGCAATTTCGCGGGTTGCGAGTGATCTGCGCTGTGCTCAGCCGTCACCCCTCGCGAAAGTTCAACGTGCAAATGCAACCTCGCGGGTTGCGAGTGATCTGCGCCCCTCTGGCCGTCACCCCTCGCGAGAGTTCAATTTTCAAGTGCGATCTCACACGTGGTGAGTGATCTGCATAGCATTGACCGTTATATCTCGCGATAGAAACTCAATTATTTCGCTGCGTGTATAAGGTGCCGTGTGCGGTAGTTTCATTGCATAAAACCATTCCGCGATACTTCGATAAGCGCCTCGTGTGCTGTGCGCCGTTCGGCCATATTTGTGCTAAATGCTGCGTTCGACATTTCGACCGCGAAAAGGATATTATCTCTGTAAGCGCCCTGTGCGCCGTGCGCCGTTATCGGCCATATTTGAGTCAGGTATCACGTTCGGACATTTCGACTGTGTGAAGAACATTTTGCGATATCCCTGTAAGCGCCTCGTGCGCCGTGACAAACAAACAAGTGATATAAGTCTGGTGTTCACGTGCGACCATGTTTGTGACACCGTGGCGAATAAAGACATTCTTATAGCACAAACAACAAGACTCTACAACTGATTGAAATTGCACGCCCTACGACTCCACGATCCTACCGTGTACCTAAACGGAGCGCGAACCTCCCTACACCGCACCGCATTCGAAACGAATCTGGCTTCAGACTCCGGATGAGTTTCTGGTCCTTCGAGTTGAAACAATAATGTATACACATACACATAAATACGTATACGTAATATTACAGCGCCTATGATAATTACATATATGAGAATATGTACATTATGTGTATGAACGCATGCACATACACATATGTACACGCGAATTATGTTTATAAACATATATATACTCTCAGTGTTGAGAATGAATAATACAATCTACACAAACTTTTATTACATATTTTTTGTGTACATATATACGTATATATATATATATATATATATATACACATATATATAGGCTCTGTGTAATTACGTATACGTAGATGTGTGTATGTGCATACATTATAATATGTATTATATTGTTGCGACCGTGCTCAGACGCCCGTTACATCGCGGCGAATCGCGAAGCGTCCCTTAGCGATCAGCTGTTATCGATCGTTATTGATTAACCAGAGATTCTCGATTGTGGAGCCTCGGTCTTGAGCGGACGCGACGCTACGGCCCGAGGCTCCAGAACAATTGAGATTCTCTGGTAAATCAATAACGATTGATAACAGCTGATCGCTAAGGGACGCTTCGCGATTTGCCGTAATCGCCGCGATGTAAGGGCCAGCGCACGTACATTGCCGTAGCGTCTTACGCCACCTTACGTGAGAATCGCCTACGCGACACGTGAGCCAAACGTACGGCAGCGCACATAGAAAAACGTAACGTAACATACCATTTACCATACTTTACATGCGTTACGTAAGGTGACGTAAGACGCTACGGCAATGTACGTGCGCTGGCCCTAACGGGCATCTCAGCACGGGCGCAACAATATATATGTCTTACACCGCCTTACACTTCCGACGTTGCATATGGGTATGAATCCAGTATATAATAAACGTATACATTGTCACGGCTTTTTGCGCGCGAGCGCAAACCGGATCAAAAGGGGACGGTAGAGAGTCAGGTGTCAGGCCTCTCGAATGGGTCCCTCGCACGAAATCTTTGACTCGCGAAACAAACTATTGGGCGCCAGACGCGGCAGATCGCGTCCACTAATTACAACGATTCTCCACTTATTTGTCACGACAATTCAAATGCTTCGATTCGCAAAATTCGTCAAAACGCAAGTAATGATTCACGAAAGCTCTAACTTAATTATTCGTGCGAAGGCCGACCAGTTCAACCTAACGGCAGAGGGGCGGGGCAAGGCAGGGCAGTGCAAGAGGACGACAGAATAATGGTTAAATAATTCGCCACACGTGGAATATAATAAAATAACTGATCGTTTATTGCTAGTATCTGGTAATGAAAAGGGTGGAAACAGTTGTTTAATAATAGTAATTTTTAATAATGATAGTTAAATTGATCCGTGGAATAATAACAATGTTGAGTGAGGCAGTGCCCCCGCCTATCGAACTGTAATCAAGTTCGTTTACAAAAACTAAAGAAAAACGCGAAGTAATACCGAGCGCGAGTATACGCGATGGATGATCTCGCAGCGCGAACAATACGCGACAACGAGTAACGTAAAATCAGACGGAAAATATATCGGAATTTCGGAAAGTATTGATTGACTAAATTATAATAATCTCGGGATGGTTACGGAATAAAGAAACTAAACAATGAGATCTAAATAACATTCGCGATATCCCTCGCAATCAAAACGTAATCCGGTAAATATTATAAACAATAAAGTCACAAATGTCGGCGATCAAATATAATGTCTGCGTGTGCCAAACGGAGCACGACAACGTAGTCTGGTGAGATCACAACTCGCCCCCGAAACAGATAATCACGCTGGGATCGCAATAAATCGCTATCAATTAGACTCGGAGATTCAACTCCGGTCTACTTTGTTCTGTTCTGTCGTCAGTGGTTTTTACGCCGTTTCGGCGTGAGCTCGTCGCACGCGCGACGCAATTACCGGGCGCAATAGAGCACGTAAATCAAGAAAATATTTCGTAACTTAATAATAACGCGAGAAAAGACTCTAGATAACGCGAACGGCAGTCGAAATAACGCAACGAATAAACTAGGGTAACGCAAAATTAATATTCCGACTCAAACAATGCCAATGAATAATATCAGGTCGCGAATCTAGTACAAAATACCAAACGCGAGTAATAACGCAAAACTAATACGCGGCAGCGAACAACGCAAACATAATATCGTCAATATCGCAATTAATAATTATCGCCATTAAGATCGCTAATAATAATACTAAATAATGTCGCGAATAATAACACAATAATATTGGAAATAATCCCAAGAACGCGAGATAGTATTCGGGCGCGACTCTAACACTCAAGAATATCGAACGTGAATAATGGCGCAAAACAAATACGCGGCAGCGAGAAACACTGGAGAAACGATACAAATAGTAACGCGGAAGAATATTGTAAATAATCACGCGAAGGAAGATCGCAAACAATAACCCGAAAGAAGATCGCGAACTGCGATCGCCAAATGATTACAACTAATAACGCGAGGTCCTATGACGAATAATAACGACGAATATTATCGCAAATCGTAACGCAAAATAATAACACTAATAATAACGCGAAATAATATCGCGACGGATAATGCAATCTAATATCGCGAAACGTTATCGCGAGTAATACGATGGGGTAGTGTCGCAAATAAGATCTCCAGAGGATATCGGGAATGATAGATCCCGGGCGACGCAAATAATAAGGCTCAGGAACGCGACACGGAAATAATACGCAGCGAACAACATGCAAAAACGCGCGGTATGCGGGCGCGACGTGACTCGCACGCTGGGGCGCGGCGGCGGAAGCGCGAGCGCGAACGCGCGTACGACTCGAGACGGCACTACGCAATCGAAAACGCAAAAAGGGTCGAACTCTAACGGAACGCGAGCAGATACGTTTTTACGCCACACTCAACGCGCACTCAAAGTCGGTCGTTAGAACGCCGGACTTCACACGGTACGCGAGCAGATACGTGTTTTCGCCACACTCAACGCGAACCCGAGGACGTACGCCACACACGAGTCTAATACGCGGCCACTCCCGGATGCCGCCCGCGCGAACGCGATATCTCGCCCTTCGGCCCCGCCGAAGGTCGCCGCACACGCCCGCGATCACGATCTCCCAGGGGGTCGTTACGCGACGCGAATCCGCGATGCCCTAATCCCGCACACACAAAGCTCGCGCGATCGCCAAGGGGGCCCTCCGCGCTCGATGCCGATCGCTACCGCGTAATCACTAATTATTCGCTACGCCGTGCACGGCGAGCGGACACCAAAATTCACGAAAACGGCACTAACGCGAGTCGGCAACGAAACGCGAACGCGACCCGACGGCTTTCCCGAGGCTGTACACGAAATTTTACTTGGGCAACCTCACCGGCACTCGACGCCGCTTCCCCGACGTTCTCCTCGCTCCAGGACACCCACACGGGCTGATCCTCCACGGGATTCCCTTCGGACTCCTCACTCTCGTCAGCAATCTCGCGAAACGGCAAGCTTCTCGCGGTATATAGAGCGCACCAGTTAACTCGGCGAGGGGGCGAACCGAAAGAGATCGTTCCCTCGGTCGCTCGATTGCGTATCGACGACGCGCCCCACCCCGGGGGTGCGTACGTCTGCGGCGCGATAGCGCGGGCCAATCGGGATCGATCCCGCAAGTACGCCGCGACACTTCGCGCAACGTGGTCTCGCGTGATCCGTTGCGGGGTGCCTCGCGACTCCGCGATGAATAATCGATGGGGTGATCGGTGAACGCGGGTCGGATGCCCCGGTCCGCCTCACGGCATCTCCGCCGCGGGGGCGTCCTCCACCGTGGCTTCCAGGTCGGAGTCGTAACCGTCTCAGCGATTACGCCGATTCACGGCGTAACGCTGTCGCGGTGGGGTCGTTCCGCCCTCCCTCGTCCAGAGAGCCGGGACTGCTCCCGTCTTCACGCCGGGATCACGCGGTCGAGTCTTCCTCCGCGCTCCCCCGTGCGTGGCCCGCGACGATCCCTTATCTCCGCACTGCTTAATTCCGGAGCGTCCTTCGCCCCTCGCACTGCTCCTCTTCCATGATGCTCGCAAGGTTGTCGCCGATGATGTTTTCGCCGGTGTGCCCCGGCGAGGTGCCGCAATTACAAAAATAATAAAAAAAAACAAAAATAACAATTAATACGCGATTAATTGACTACGAGGCCCCCTGGAGATTTCGCGTCGCTCTTCCGGCTCGCCCCCGAGCACAATTCCGCGCCCCGTGGCAGCGGCGGGGACGCTGCAACGTGCAGCGGAGCTGCCCCGTCACAACATATATATATATTGGAAGAATATCTAATGCAATATTACGGAATAACGCACATACACGGCACGCGCTTGTGTGCGGCATGGATCACTTATATTTGTGGCTACACATTGCATGTGTGCAATGTATACATGTATTTTCAATACATGTGCAATATATACATGTATTTTCAATACATGTTTACACAGATAAAAGTTTCATGTCAATATCTCTTTCTATTCAACACCAACATAGAAAGAGATATTTATAACGTAAAACTTTTTACGTTTCTGCCGTAGGCGAAAAGTTACGTGATCACTGCCCTGAGATCAAGAGACACGGTAGTGTCTCGCGCCAAGTACGCGCGGAGCGAGACAGCCGTGGCTCTATAAATCAATAACACGAAAAACGCGGTTTAGAACCGGGATTAGAAATGTCGGTATTATCAACATTTTTAGTTCCGCTTGGGTGGCGTTGTAATCGATTTCGAGTTTGCCTGTCACTGCAGGATCCCCTTAACGGTCTTAACATATATTGGATATAAATAATATTAATATGTCATTTTATTACACAAAGGTTTATGAATTGTATTTATAAAAGTTAACTATTTTTTTATTTTGTCAGCAGGTTGAAATTAATGTCACGTGTCATACATACTTGTTACAGAACTTTGTTTATGTTTTTACGCCATTTTAGGAACTGTATATTGTTGCATTATTAATCTCTTTATGCATATGTGACATTTTATCATTCATACATTTCATAGATATTCATGAATCCTCTTTGAATGCTTTTCTTTTTACAATGTTTTAATATTTCTGTTGTATTAGTACCATATAAATATACAACATGCATATAATAAACTTGGTCAAAATGAAACTGCTGGTAGTACGTGTTAAACTTGATATTAAATCAATTATTTGTTTTTAAAGAAAGTGACTATGAAAAGGAAGGAACTTTGAAAGAGCACGACATATATTTTACGTATTATTTGCGAGCCGTTTTCCCGCGAACTCGCCACTCGCGGGGGCGTTCCCGCAAATTATCTCAATCTACTTGTTGAGTCGCGAAAGGCAATACGCGAAAACTGGGCGCCAGGTGCGATTACGCGCACCACGTTTTGATTTACTCACACGTCCTTGCACCACCAGAATCGTCGCGATATCGTCGAAGCTCAGGGCGGAATTCGAGATGGTAGTTCAGGGAATGAGGGGAGGGAGCGTAGCGCATAAACACAAAGAAATAAAGCTAAGCAAAAGCGGTTCTAATAGAATAATGATAGAGTATATTTCAATAAAGTTCGCGGAGAACGATTCGTCGGAAAGAATAGACAAGATAACGGCGAAGATACGGATGTGTGTGTGACCCGACGGTATGCGATCTCGGTACAGAATTCCAACCGCACGCGGGACACAGAAACGGAATCAAATCTTACACGCGGAGACCAGCACGCGGTCATCCAG
This sequence comes from Harpagoxenus sublaevis, assembly GCA_030770355.1. Classification (NCBI taxonomy): domain Eukaryota; kingdom Metazoa; phylum Arthropoda; class Insecta; order Hymenoptera; family Formicidae; genus Harpagoxenus; species Harpagoxenus sublaevis. The sequence continues at coordinate 39,368 of JASTWR010000935.1, read as the reverse complement.
CCGACGCTCACGCGAATACGCACTCATCCATCCATCCCAATATTACACGCGACTATACACCCATACGCACAACGCGAGGTACGCCACGTACTCTTACGGAACACGGAACGTCACACGCGCATATACGAAATACAATACGGAAAACGCCAAAGACGCGGCCCGCCACGCCGCTTCGCACCCCCGATGCACGCCGCGCGACACACGATGCACTCGCCTGTGCAATCGCCCCGCGCGGGCACGTGGGCCAACAGCTGATGCGGCGCCCGGCACACGCAACGCACACAACCGGCACGAACCGGCGCGTGATCGTCCCCCGTCGCCCCCCCCCCCCGGCGCAATCACCGTCTCATTACGCGCCTCTAATTACTCGCGGTACGCGGCACAATAGGCGGGCGCGAGGTCACACACACGGGCGGGCGGGACTCGCCCCGCAATTACACAGAATTACGCACACGATGACTGCCGGTCGCGACGAAGTCCCCGAGGAGGGCGAAAACACGCGCTAACTCAAACTCGATCCGCTCTCGGCCGGCCCACACAACGCTCCTTCGACGTTACGGTACACGCGGGACTCTACTGCACTCTCTCAAAACGCACTTTCTCACCCGGGGCGATTGGCTGACGCGAGGGCACCGGCCGCGAGCGGAATCACTGTTTCACTTTGCCTACCGGAGCGGCGATCTCACAAAAATCCTGTTGATCCGATGTCGGTGGTCGGGAGCGGCGCCTCGCTTCGTGGCTCACATGGCAGTGACGATCCTGCGGCCCGGCGGGATCACCTCGGGCCCCCGCGCTTGCGCACCGAATCCGCTTCCTGTCCCAGCCATCCGCACCATATCCTGCTGCCGGATTCCTCCTTCCTGGATCCGCTCCACCGGCCCGCGGTATTTGAAACGGGCGTGATAGGGTGAGTACGGCTGGCCGTGCCGTAATCTCTGGCCGACGTCTGGCGGGCCCGGCTGGCTAGGCCGTGGCCGCGCCGACGGGCATGTTCTTGCGTTTGGCGGGGGCGGCGGGACCGTCCGCCCGCTCCTGGGGGTGGCGGCTCAGCGTCCGACGCGGACCTCTGCGGGGCGTCCCCCTCGAGTGCCCTTGTGCTCCTTCGGCGGCGGTATGGCTCGGGATGTGTGCGGCGGCGCGGCGGCGGACCCATGGGTGACCCGCCTGTCGGCCTCCCCGTCTCCTTCGTCTCTCCTCGACAGCTCCCTTAAGCCTCACGATGCGGCTTTTAAGCCGTTACAATATTGTTTTGACCCGCTCCGGCTGTAAAACGCTAAATATATCTATTAATATCGCTCGTCCCCGCTCGGGTTACCCCGCCCCCGACTCTACCCTTGGCCGAGCCTCGTCCGGGAGGAGGGCGCGACTTTTGTCACGTCACATATTTGACAAACAGTATTATTCTTGAAGGTCAGTATAAATATTAAGAATATATTATTATACATAAAGTTTATAATTTATTTTCAGTCCAGCAAAATTGCTAACATTTTACAATTTCTTTATATGTAACTCAATTTAGACTGTATTTGTAAAAATAAACTATCTCCTGAGGGATGGGAGGGGGACAATATTGTGGACAACTAGGAGCACGACACATTTATTAGAAATTATTTTAAAAGCAGTCTTATTTCTGAGGGCCAGCAATGTGTAATAACATGGCCTTATTACACAAAGATTTATAAATTCTCTCTATCAAATTGTCTTATTTATTTATCACTGTTAAAATTAATGGTGTGTGATACAATTATTTTACAGATATTTAAATTTTTTATTATTATGTTTAAACTATGAATTTTATGTTACTGTGAAATTATTCTTTTTATACACACATGACATTTTGTCAGTGATATATGTTTTAATTTATTCAATTTTCTTCAATAGGCATTATTTTACAAGCAGTATTATTCTCGATTAACAACAATAATATTATGACCCATAGATTTAGAGATATGTACCACAATTTTTGGTTTGTTCATCTTATCACAGCATGTTGAAATGTATGTTATGTGATACATATTTGAAACATTACTTAATTTGGACTTATTTTCAAGAAAAGTCTATCTCTTGAGGGGCGAGAGGGAAAGGGAAATAAAAGTAGGAGAACATTGGCGTGTACTGCGATCGACGTAGAAGTTTGACTGCATATTTTGCAGTGTTTTTTAATAAACTAAACTATCTCCAGAGGGGAAGAAGGGGGAAGGAGATATAAACGTATAAAAAGTGAACCAAAAAAGTAAAACTTGATAGTAAATGAACTATTATATTTTTATTAAAGAAAACACATTATTATGATAAGCATGTTACTCAGGGTGAACACAACACATTTATTCCACATTATTTTACAAACTGTATTATTCTTAAATGCCAGTATCAATATTATTTTAAGAGTATGACATTATTATACACAAAGGTAATTTATGATTTCTTTTTACTTGTTCTGCATTTTATGAGCTTGTTGAAAATAATGTCACGTGTGATGTATTTTTGTAATACATGTTTGTTTCAGTGCTTATTATTTATGTGTCAGACCATTTTATTACATTTATATTATTGCATTATTATTTTCTGTCCCCTCCTTGCGTCGTTTTCCTCAGTGCTGAGGGTCGTGACCCCTTCTTGGAATAACTTTCCGTCTCACGATACTCCGCCAACTGGTTCGGTCCTGGGCGGTGTGGAGAGCCTCATGCATGGTGGTGTCGAGTGTGGTGCGGATCTAGTCGGTCCAACGTGTAGGGCTACACCCCCTTGGTCTTTTTCCTTCCACCTTGCCAGTCACCATCAACCTTTCCAAGTTGTCATCGCTCCTCCTGGCGATGTGGCCGAAGTATTCAAGTATCCTCCGGAGGCAGATAGTAGAAAGTCTTGCTGTTATACTTAGCTCACGCAGGATAGATACGTTGGTCCGGTGTGCCGTCCATGGAATGCGCAGCATTTTCCTCCAGCACCACATCTCAAAGGCGTCAATACGTTTGCGGTCGTTCGCCTTCAGAGTCCAGGTTTCAGCGCCGTACGCGAATATCGAGAACACCAAAGAGCGCACGAGCCTGGTCTTGGTTTTTACGGAGATGTTCCCGGTCGCCCAAATTCCATGCAGCTGCGACATGGCGTTCTTCGCCATTCCAATTCGTTTGCGCACCTCCGTTTCACAAGAGCCGTTGTTGCTGATGGTGGAGCCCAGATAATTGAAGCTCTCTACCACATCCAGGCCGCGAACTCCGGTGAGTTCCAGCCTGCTAAAACGGTCCACAACCATGATTTTGGTCTTGGATCTGTTTATAGTAAGCCCCATTTCGTTGCTGACTTCCTCCATTCTGTTCAGCAGGGCGACCATTTCGGCCTCTGTTGCGGCAAAGAGTGTGGTGTCGTCGGCGTAGCGTAGGTTGGTGATTTTCACGCCTCCAATAGTGACTCCACCTTCCCAATTCTCGCAGGTTCGCCTCATTATATACTCCCCGTAAACGTTGAACAAGATGGGGGACAGTATGCAGCCCTGGCGCACGCCCTTCTCGAAGTTGAAGGTACCGATGTCGTTTTATCTACCCTCACAACTCCCCGACTGCTATAATACAGGGTGCTGAGTAGTGCCGTTAGATGCTGCGGGACCCCTAGCTCTGCTAATACTCTCTACAGGCAACGCAGGTCGACACAGTCGAAAGCCTTACTGTAATCGACGAAACACATTATTACTGGTGTGTCGAATTCATAGGACTTCTCAATAACTTGTCTGATGTTAAGGATTTGTTCGCGGGTCCCTCTTTCCCTGACAAAGCCCGCCTGTTCTTGCGGAATCTGCCAGTCCAAGAAGTGCCGGATTCGGTTGTTGATGATATGGAGCAATATTTTGCTGGCATGGGAGATTAGGGATAAGGTGCGATAGTTGTCGCATCTCTTGGTCGATCCTTTTTTGTGTAATGGCAGGATGACCGATTCCGTCCAATCTCGGGGCCATTCACCGTGCTGCCAGATGTGATTGCAGATCGCGTGCAGCGTGTCAATACCCGTCTCGCCCAGAGCCTTCAGGATTTCTGCCGTTATTTGACCTGGTCCTGGTGCTTTCTTGTCCTTGAGTGAACGTAAGGCCTCTGTTATTTCAGAGCGAAGAATGGATGGCTCCTGGTCTATTCCGCTCCATTCAGGTTGGCGACCGATTGAGTTGCGGGGGTTTTTGTACAGCTGTTCGCAGTAACAGCGCCACCTTTCCGCGATTTTGTCTAATTCATGCAATGTGTTCCCGTCAGCGTCTTCGATGACCCATGACTTAGATTTAAATTGCTTGGAGAGTATGCGGACTTTCTTGAAGAGGTCTGAGGTTTGTAGCCTGTGTGCGTGGTTTTCAATGTCGCTGCACATGCCCTCTATGGAGTTGTTTTTGTCTTGTCGGCAACACATCTTTATGACCTTGCAAAGGGCCGTGTATTCTACCCTCGCCTGTGGATCCCTTAGGCCCTTCACTTTTATGTCCTTCCTTAGCTGTATGAGTTTCCAGGTGCGCATGGTAATCCATGACTTCCTCCTGCTATCAGTACTCTTATTTTTAGTTATATGGTCCAGTGTGTCACAAATGTGGCCTTTAAGAAGCTCCCATCGTGTCTTAGCGTCCGCGCACTCGGACGGTGGGCTCTCTTTTAGCTTTGTCTCCACGATGTCTTTGAAGAGTGACCGTTCTGGGGACTCCAGGTGCCTGGGCTTTTGTGGTGGGTTCCTTCTAGACGTTTTCAAGCGAATGAAGAAGTTCGCAACGAGCAAGTTATGATCAGAGCCGCAATCAGCCCCGGGGAAGGTCTTAACGTTAGTTACTGAGGTTTTCCACGCCGTGTCCAATATGATGTAATCTGTCTGATTTCTAAACCGGTCGCCCGGAGATCTCCACGTGTAGAGTCGTCTGGGATGATGCATGAAACGTGTGTTCATGATACTCAGTTTTATGCCTGTACAGAAGTCGATGAGTCTCGCACCGCGTTCATTCCTCTCACCAAGTCCGTATTTGCCGACAGTGTCCCTGATGTGAACGTCTGCAGCTGTGTTGCCGACTTTGGCGTTCCAGTCCCCGAGGATCATAGTTATTTCCCTGCTGGGAATTGTGTTCAGCGTTTCCTCCAACATCCTGTAATAATCGTCGATCTCCTCGTCCGACGATCCTGAGGTGGGAGCGTATACTTGGACAATATTCAGCGTTCATGGCTTTGTGCTAAGTTTGACGGTGATAATCCTTTCAGATACCGGGTTATAGCCGAGAACATATTTGGTCATATGCGGTGGTAGCAAGACACCGACCCCACTCCTGCTCAAGGCTCCGCATCCCGAGAAGTACAATGTATTCCCTGCGGCAGTTGTGAAATGACCGTTGCCTCGCATGTGTGTCTCGCTGATGCCGAGCACGGTGACGTTATGATTCTCCATCTCTTTTTCGACGATGCTCAATTTGCCCGCCTGTAATAGACCGCGGACGTTCCAGGTGCCAATGCGATGACCTCGCATTGGGACTTTGCTTAGAGTTGCCTCCAGTTCGCCAGTAGCAGCTCTTCCTTCGGAGGCCTGGCGTGCCACCTCTTCGGAAGCTTCGGTCGCCAATTTCACACCACCTAGCCCGGACACTGAGTGGCGCCGATTGTTAATCGGATTGCCCAACGATCCAGTATCCATATCCATTCCTGATTCCATTGGGGGTTTTCTTGGGAAAGTAATTATTTTCTGTAGGCACACATAATTTATCACTTATTTATTTCACAGATATATATTAATCTTTCTCTTATACTTGTTAAAATGTTACAATAGTCAACACATTTTGAGATTTATGTGTGTCAGTACCATAGAAATATACAAGAAACATAAAAATCAGGAAAAATGAAACTGTTGGTACTACATGTTAACAAATTAATACATAATTTGAAAGAAAAATACATTGTATGTAAAAACAAGTTACTTTTTAAGAGCACGACACATTTATTAGGCATTGTATAATTACTGTACTATTATGAAGAAATATAAAGAATATTAATATGTCATTTTAGTACACAAAGGTTTATGAATTGTATTTATAAAAGTTAACCATTTTTTAGTTTGTCAGCATGTTTATATTTATGTTATCTGCTGTTCGGCGCTCACTTGTAAATATCGTAGTTTTAGTCGCGTTATTAATTAGTTAAATAGTTATTAGTGTCGCGTTTTCAATTAGTTAGTAATCATTATAGTTTAGTAGCAATTAGCATTAGTTTCATGTTACGCGAGTCGGTAACATAATTTTCCTTACGGTGGCTCGCGCGAAACGTTAGCGGATCGCGATCATTATCTATCAATACACACGTCGATTCATTTGCGCGACTCACCCGACTCGTGCTGCCCGCCCGCGGGTGGCATCCCCAATTACTGTGGGAAATGGTACTCGCTCGCGCCGTACTTCGCAGGAGCGCGATCCGGAAAGTACCGAACAGGACACTCTTCATTCGGAAGCAGTCGAGATAACACTTAGTCGCAAATTGGTTGTGATCGAGTCAAGTGATTCATACGTCGTCTTCGACAAGTCAAAAGTGCAAAAGAGAAGTGTCGTGCCTGCCTTGCTTGCCTGTCTTGCTTGCCTGCTTTGCTTGCTGCTCGCCTGCCTGCACGCCTTGCCTACACCCTTGCCTGCCTGCCTGCTCCTCCCGCTATCACGGAGGGCTGCCGAGAAGGACAGCGAGGTCGCCGGAACGCACCCCCCCCCCCCCCCAGGAGGGCGCCGGGGCACCGAAACGGTGAGTCGCACGCTTTTGCTATTTGCTCGTTTTCGTTTTTCGTACGTGCATAGCGCACTTTAATCGTTGCGAGGGGACCATACCCCTCTCTGGTCCTTTGAGATCGTGGAAACTATATAATTGTCGCGAATCCGGGGGACGGACTTACACCCCCTCCCCCCCCCCCCGAGCATCTGCAATACATTTGTCTTATCGATCTTTGTTTCTTTTAATTTATTGCTTCATGTCGAAATATTTTATGAAATGTATATTGTTATTGTATTACTATTGTCTTATTTATAAACACAACGTTTTATCAGTCATATATTCTAAAAATATGTATTAATCTTATTTTTTACTTTTTTCTTTAAAATGTTTCAATATATAACATTTTGATATTTATGTTGTAGGGCGCATTTATATCGCGAAACACCCAAGTGAGGCAGCCTCGACGCCAGCGGAAATCTTGAAAACGCGAGACCGATCGTGGACCACGTCCAAAATTGGAAGCGGGGGAGGAGCTCCACTCTCCTTCCCTGCCGGAGCACCGGCGTGCAACGGGCCGGAGAGATGGGCTGGAAATTCCTGTGCCCCTTGGCAAGACCGGAAGCGGGGAAGAAGCCCTACTCTCGTTCCCTGCCGGATCACCGGCGTGCAATGGGTCGGAAAGCGAGAAATCCCCTGCCTCGTGAAAACCCCCCTTCCCCATGGTACGGTGGGAGAAGCAAACCTCCTCCCTATCGGTCCCTGCCGGCCGGGCGTTTGAAGTCGGGGTCGCCTTCCCCTACCGGCGATTGGGACCGGTCCGAAGACCGGTCCCTGAGGAGTCGCCTGGCTCCCATTCTTCCCTCATCACCGGTCCGAGGACCGGTGGAAGGAAGGAGGGTGTGTTGTAAGCCACCGTAGGACGGAGATCTTGATGACGCAAAACGGAAATGTGGAATACTCGAGAAGGAAATGTTGATGACGAGAAACGGAAATCTTGACGAGCGCGGACGGACGTTTTAATTACGCGAAATGGAAATGTTGAACACGCGAGATGGACATGTCGACGACGCGAGACAGAAATCTTGACGAGCGCTGGATAAATACGGTGCACACGCTGCGCGTGTAACCTTAGAGAATGTGTCGTCATGGCGCACCACGCCCTCCGCTCGTATAACAGATGAGAGAGGATGGCCGGACACGACGCACCACGCCCTCGGCGCGTTTGAAGAAAATGGCCGAACACGGTGCTAAACGCACGTGGTGCGTTTAGCAAAGAAAGCCGGACACGGCGCACCACGCCCTGAGCGTGTGCAACAAAGAAAATGGCTCAACACGATGCATTTATATCGCGAAACCTGGCATGGTGTTCGAGCAGACTCGCTCGAGAGCCATTACCAGAATAAGATGTCGCAAAACACCCGGTTGAGGCTCTTGACGCCAGCGAAAATCTTGACGCGAAACGGAAATCTTGATTACGCGAGACGGAAATGCGTTGACGAGCGCGGCCGGAGATCCTGATGACGCAAAAAGGAAATCTTCAATACGCAAGACAGAAATGTTGAAGCGAGCGCAGACGAAGATCTTGATGTAGCGAGACGGAAATCTTGAATACGCGCGACGGAAATCTTGAGACGAGCGCGGACGGAGATGTTGACGATGCGAACTCGGAGAATGATCTGTAAACTTGTACCGGACAAGAGCGTTGGCGTCGCGGACCAGATAGAGTCCCTAGAAGTAAGAGTCTGGTTTATTGTAGTCCAACTCTTGATTGGCTTGATACGCAATGGCGGCTCCAATCAGTGACGATACATACGCCATTTTGTATCAAACGAACTTTGGCCAGACTCTTACTTCTAGGGACACTATTTTGGTGTATATGAGCGCGCTATCTGTAGAGACGGTCGTTGCGCTTACTGCACCTACTTACCTATGCTCATCTACACTGAAAAAGGACTCGATTAATGAGACGAGAGTGTTTCTCCTGATGGGCGGGAGTGAAAGAAAAGTACAAACAAAAATTGTTCGGTACCGATCGACGTACACACATACAACCTGTGGCCGCATTGTGGACTTTTGTGTAAAATAAAACTATCTCCAGAGGGGAAGGAGGGAGAGGGAGGTGAAAATGTTTACAAATTGCATTAAAAAAGGCGACTTTTAGAAATGTCGCCGACGCGCACGAATATAATTGCAAAGTCGTATTTACAACATTTGAAAATGGTGAAACACGTAAATCGTTATGTATCTTTTTTATTTGCGCACCTGTTACCGCGCCTGATTGGCATATGCCGTTATTTAATTTTCTTTTGTTAAAATTTCATGTCTGACTGCTACTTCATGGATTATATATTAAAAACTATTTTAAGTAATGTCCTAAGATGCTAATGAACTAATCACAGAGCCGTATTGGCATCTTAAGATATAATTACTTAAGACGGTCTTGAAATAAGAATCTACTCTGAATACCGGCCTTAAAAAATACGGGCCTTAGACTACATTCAGCGACTGCGCATGTGTTGGCAAAAAAGAATTGGAATGGTTAGCGTAAGCTGTTATATTTGTATATTAATACAATACAAGTACATTTATTATAAGACTGGTTCTACAATCATTCGTATGTCGGAATCGAATGTCAGAACTTAACCGATGGTCCAATGAGAAAAATTTGTTTGCAAACTAGAAATTTTCTCATTGGTCCATTAGTTACGTTCTGACATCCGACGTTCGACATACGACTAATTGTAGCTAGTCTTTATTGAATAAAGAGTATCATTTATATTTCAGCGAACGCACACAAGAAAACTTTGTGGTGGTATACAAATTGCTGAATGACATGTTAAGCAATGTGGTTTCTCCCTGGCGACAGAATGCAATATATAGAGAGTTGATCAAGCCAACTAATATTTTACACACAATAGCCAAAATACTGTTAGGGCTCAGACACAATGCGAGGAATAAAAAACAAGGAATAGAATTTATAGTCGCATCTCTTTTTAATACACGTGCATTGAAAAAGGGTGCGACTATTAATATCTAGAGCTAAAACAAACCTACTTTCCGAGCGCGGACTAGCTCGTGGCGATTCAGGGTTCGGAGTAGGCGCGGAGGAAAAGCACTCAGTCTCAGTTTTTACCAAATTAAGTACGAGCTTTTTATTATAAGTTGATTAGAGGTTTTAACATATACATTTAACGTATAATTCACAATTATAATGATCATACAATATTAGATCCGGAGTTTATTATCACGACTAGGTATTCAGCATAACTAACGTATTTCGTATTTACAATTTGCGAGCCGTTTTCCCGCGAGCTCGCCACTCGCGAGGGCGTTCCCGCAAATTATCTCAATCTACTTGTCGAGTCGCGAAAGGCAATACGCGAAAACTGGGCGCCAGGTGCGATTACGCGCACCACGTCTTTATTTGCTCACACGTCCTTGCACAACCAGAATCGTCGCGATACCGTCGCAACTCAGGGCGGAATTCGAGATGTTAGTTCAGGGAATGAGGGGAGGGAGCGTAGCGCATAAATGCAGAGAAATAAAGCCAAAGCAAAAGCGGTTCTAATAGAATAATGATAGAATATATTTCAATAAAGTTCGCGGAGAACGATTCGTCGGAAAGAACAGAAAAGATAGCGGCGAAGATACGGGTGTGTGTGTGACCCGACGGTATACAATCTCGGTACGGAATTCCAACTGCACGCAGTACACGGAAACGGAATCCAATCTTACACGCGGACACCAGCACGCGGTCATCCAACCGACACACCCGCGAATACGCACTCATCCATCCATCCAAATCTCACACGCGACTATCCACGCATACACGCAACGCGAGACACGCCACGTACTTTCGCGGAACACGCGCATACACGAAACACGATACTGAAAACGCCAAGTTCGTGGCCCGCCACGCCGCTTCGCACCCCCGATGCACACCGCGCGACACACGATGCACTCGCCTGTGCAATAGCCCCGCGCGGGCACGCGGGTCAACAGCTGACGCGGCGCTTGGCACACGCAACACGCAACCTGCACGAACGCGCCCGGCGCGTGATCGTCCCCCGACGCTCCCCGGCGCAATCACCGTCTTATTACGCGCCTCTAATTACTCGCGGTACGCGGCACACTAGGCAGGCGCGAGGTCACACACACGCGCGCGGGCGGGGCTCGCCCCGCAATCACACACAATTACGCACACGATGACTGCCGGTCGCGACGAAGTCCCCGAGGAGGGCGAGAACCAACGATATCCTAACTCGATCCGCTCTCGGCCGGCCCACACGACGTTTTCTCGACGTCACGGTACATGCGGGACTTTATGGTATTCTCTCAATACACACTTCCTCACCAGGGGTGATTAGCGGACACGAGGGCACCGGCCGCGAGCGGAATCACCGTTTCACTTTGCCTACCGGAGCGGCGATCTCACAAAAATCCTCTCGATCCGATGTCGGTGGTAGGGAGCGGCGTCTCACTTCGTGGCTCACACGGCAGTGACGATCCTGCGGCCCGGCGGGATTACCTCGGGCCCCCGCGCTTGCGCACCGAATCCGCTTCCTGTACCAGCCATCCGCGCCATATCCTGCTGCCGGATTCCTCCTTCCTTGATCCGCTCCACCGGCCCGCGGTATTTGAAACAGGCGTGATAGGGTGCGTACTGCTGGCCGTGCCGTGATCTCTGGCCGACGTCCGGCGGGCCCGGCTGGCCAGGCCGTGACCGCCCCGACGGGCATGTCCTCGCGTCCGGCGGAGGCGGCGGGACCGTCCGCCCGCTCCTGGGGGTGGCGGCTCAGCGTCCGACGCGGACTTCTGCGGGGCGTCCCTCTCGAGTGCCCTTGTGCTCCTTCGGCGGCGGTATGGCTCGGGACGTGTGCGGCGGCGCGGCGGCGGACCCATGGGTGATCCGCCTGACGGCCACCCCGTCTCTCTCGCCTCTCCTCGACAGCTTCCTTAAGTCCCACGGTGCGGCTTTTAAGCCGTTACAATAATATTTTGACCCGCTCCGGCTGCAAAACGCTCAACACATCTATTAATATCATTCGCCCCCGCTCGGGTTACCCCGCCCCCGATTTTACCCTCGGCCGAGCTCCGTCCGGGAGGAGGGCGCGACTTTTGTCACGTCACAACTTATTACACAGTATTAGATCCGGAGTTCATTATCACTTTACTAGGTATTCAGAATAACTAACGCATTTCGCATTTACAACTATTATACAATATTAGATTCGGAGTTTATTATCACTTGACCAGGTATTCAGAATAATTAACGCATTTCGTATTTGCAACTATTACACAATATTAGATTCGGAGTTTATTATTATTTAACTAGACATTCAGAATAACTAACGCATTTCGCATTTGCAACTATTACACAATATTAGATTCGGAGTTTATTATCATTTAACTAGATATTCAAAATAACTAACGCATTCCGCATGTACAATTATTACACGATATTAAAGCTGAGATTTATTATAACTAAACAAAAAACTTAGAAAAGGTATTTTAACGCGATTTGCAGTTACAAGGTACCGAATTTGTATATTACAATCGCGAGACGGCTTACGGGCGACCGGCGCCGTTTTTACAAACGGTTCGCGGAATTAAATGTGTGTCAATTTATTTATAATTCGATCGATTTTCTGAAACGCGGGCTAGACGCGGGAATGCGAGTACTAGGAAAATGACAGATATATCTCCACACAAGAGATATATCTGAGGACCGTGGGAAAGGTCGAAGAAGAGGCTGAGACGCTCTCGGGGAAAATGGAGGCTCACTCCACCTTGGCTCTTTCTAATCTTTAGGCGGGAGATATTTTACCGAGACTCACTCGGTGGAAACTGAGTAACACTCGACCTCGGCTCTTTAGCTTCTTCTAATTTATGACCTGGACGGTTCGGGAGCTCGGGATGGAATCTAATCGTTCCTGAAAATTGCCGGCTATTTATACCCCGGTTCCGAGGTTTTAAGCGGCGGGGATAGTGCGCGTGCGCGTTGCCGGGGATGTTCGCGGTCGCGGGTCTCATAAGGTACCATTTCATGGCGCAGCATGCTGCCGCAGCAGACTGCTGATATTGGTTGAAAATTTGTTACTAGGTTTTGCTTTATTGTTGTGAAGTTCAACTGAACGAACAGCAAAGCAGCAGAACAGCACGGAACGGAACAACACATGGGTCCACTATAATAAATCATTAATCCTAATGAATCATGGCATCTATGGCTATGGCATCGAGTGATGTAAGAAAATATATCATTACTAAATTTATGCACAATGTTAATAATCTATAATAGATTTTAAGAATTGAATAGTTGTAAGAATATAAACGCAAAAATAACCTCTATCTTGTAATGGAAAAAAATTGAACATTTGATTCTGTAATATAACAATGTCCACACAAGTTCTGTTAAATATTAATTATGATTCTTTTTAATTTTAGGTGATACTTGTTAATACTTGCGGGGTTTGCGAGGAAATTGTGCAGGAATTTTTAATTCCCAAGCATAAATGCTTAGAGGGATTTGGTAGATACTATTTCGATAAGAATCGATACTTTTATCCATTATGCGGTAAGTATAAGTGAAAATAATGTATATTTATAAAGAAATTATAAAGATACATCTAAGTATTAATCATTTTGTTATATATAATTCTAATATTTTATGTAATAATTCTTTAATATAGATGATGGGAGTATAATACGACGGAGTGCAATAAATAATGGCAAACAGGCCATCATATTAGATGAAACACCAGTTAGTAACGAAGAATTGATGCTCGATAATTGCTCTGATTCTATGGATATAGACAAATTGCTTATTGAAGAAGTTTCTAAACATGAAATACTATAAAATCATAGTATACCTGTTCAACAACGTAATCAAACTGTAATTAATGAAACGTGGACAGAAGTTTCAAAGGCTCCGGGAGGTACGATATTCATGATATTAGATTATATACATACATATATGTTGAGCGGGGGGGTCTTAATGCTATCCCCGGGGGGCGAGATTTTCTATGCTCGAAGGACCAGAGGGGGGTAATTATAAGCCCCTCACGACTAATTGGCAAAACAAAATGCGCATGCAACGAAAGCGAGAAGCGACTCACCGTTTGGGCGCCGGTCGTCTCCCGGTAGGCTCCGCCGATTCTCGTCCTGTCCCCCGCTCCGTCCCCTGGTGGTCAGATTCGGCCGGTCCAGCGTGCAGGCGAATGCAGCGGGATCCGCGGGACGGCAAGCAGGCACAAAGGCAGGCACAAGCAGGCACAAAAGCAGGCACAAGGCAGGCAAAAGCGCAAGCAGGCGAGGCAGGCGAAAGATCGGTCCCCAAGAGAGGGGGGAGATCGCGATCGGGCGTCCCGAAACTTCGTGCGCGAATGTAGACTTCTTGCGATGAGAGTCTGGCGATGAGTGAGTGCTCGCGGTCCTGAAACGTGCCGCGAGCGAGTACTTGCTCCCCTTTTTGGGGGTAATCGCTGCCGTCGGTGGATCAACGATGGCAGCACCAATTGGTGAGTTGCATGATTCAAAATTGTCCCGATCGCGATCCACCGACGTCACGCGAACATTAACAATTGGCAACTAATAACTAATATAAACAAGGCAATTAATCTAAATATATATATACAAGGCGGTACGCCGAACATATGTATATACATACATATGTATATGTATACATATACATATGTATATAATCTTTCTCGTGATTGAAATAGTTTTTTTACTCAAATGTTTTACATATTCTCATAGGGCGTTTAGACCCGAAGCAAGCCGCCAAAAAATGGAAGACGCTACGAGATAGCTATTGTCGTGAGCTAGCCAAGGAGAGATTGCCAAGTGGATCAGAACGTCCTACTTCAAAGCGAAAGTGGAAGCATTTCGATAGAATGGATTTTTTGCGTGATACAATTTATAGAAAGAGGTATATAATATACTGCATTATCTGAAACTAATTGTATTATGCTATTATACATATATTAAATTTGTCATGTGTTTAAACTATATAAACATAAATATCATAATTACAGAACAAGTGATAATCTTGATCTTCTTGATGAGGAAAATGAAGAAAATATACCACCAATTGCAAAGAAAGGGAAAAATGGTAAATATTTAGTCGCTCTTCCCCGCGAAGCGAGATATTAACAGTTAAAATTGACGACTATCAGGTTATGAGACCTGTCATACAAACAAGATGTAGCGACTTTATGTAGGTTAGTGACGCGCTTAAAGTATTTAACTGTTTAAAGCGCGTTACTAACCTATATACGATTATTCATCGTACATATTAATATGTACTTTTTATATACTAACTGTTCTCTGCTTTAACAAATTATTTCAAAATGACTACTGTACTTGTCAAACTTTATTTGTTAATAACTTTTTAATAAGTAGCGACCGCCGATTAAGTTATAAGGAAAAGTTACTCAGAATCATGTCCTTGACAACATATGTCAAGGTCAAAGTAATCCGAGCTGTGTTAGTTATTCTGTATAATTACCTTATTTTTTAGCGAGCGTGCCGACGGATAGCAAAGCATCAACTTCCGCACTCGATAAAATTGCAGATGCAATTACTACAATCAGCGCAATTCCTAATGTGAAATTGACAACGTTACCACTTTCGGACAACAAACAGGATGAAGTAGATGGATTGATGACTTTAGTCTCGGTACAATTGCGAAAACTCGCGGAACGAGAAAGGAGAGCTTTAATATTCCAAATATTATCATTCGTAAATGATAAAATTTCAAATATTTATTCGCTTTAATAATTTTTTCATTATTTTTTAATTATGGAATGCAGGACCGTGTACATTTTTACACGGTTTTGCATTTTAATAATAAAAATATACTAAGCGTTTAAAAAATTGTTTAAGTTGAAAAAAGGTTTAAATGATTGTTGAAAAAAATATACTTTAGTTAAATACTACAGTCTAATTTGTGATACACGCAATGATTAAAGACTGAACTAAATGTAATTTGTTTTGATTAAAAATTAGAAGTACGGTGTTTATTATAATATAAACATTAAAATAATTAAGTTTTTCGTACATTTAATATATTCATTTGCTTCAATAACTTTTCCATTCATGGAATGCAAAACCGTGTAAATTTTTACACGGTTTTGCATTCTAATAATAAAAAAAGATTAAGCGTTTAAAAAATAAAGACTAAGTTTAAAAAGATATAAAATATATATTATGTTTACAAATGTATTTTTTAATTTGAATATTACTTATAATCTAATTTGTGATACATGCAATCGCAATAAGGTTAAAGACTGAACTGAATGTGATTTATTTTATTTTAGAATTAGAAATACGGTGCTTTTTATAAACATATTATAACAAGTTTTTAATACATTTTGTGTTTTTATATCAAAATAGTTTTAAAAATGCTACTTTTTATTGTTTATATTACTTATATAATATCATAATATATTTATTGCGTTATAGTTTATCAAATACATACATTTATTATTTTGTCAAATACATAAAAAAATAATTTTTAAATTGTATTTCTATTTTTGAGTCATTTATTACTGATAAATTCATACAAATTGCCACGGAACAGCGCCTTCTTCATTAAAATATTCTGTAAATTTATTACGAATGTTTGCTGCCTCTCTTGAATACATGTGAGTGGAACAAGCAGCAATATTTTGGAAAGCAGAATTATCAATTTCAACCATATTTCTCCAAGCACCTGGTATAATTGATCCATTATCTACTTCCCTATCGACCATGTCTGGAGTTATAAATGTTTCTCTTGTTATTAGATCTTGCTTACGAAGGCAATTATTCAAAACTATTGTTGCCTTTATCATTTTTTCAACAGTATCGACTTTTGTTCATTTTCTATAAATTCGCCATTGAGCTGCAAGTATTCCGAATGCGTTCTCGATTATTCTTCTTGCTAGGGATAATCGATAATTGAAGACTTTTTTTCAATCAATAGTCCCTCTCGGCCAGGATATGGTCGCATTAAATATGAACTCAGTGGAAACGCTTCATCTCCAACTATCACATACGGATAATTAGAACTTCCTTCATAAATTTCATCTGCACATGGAACATGCATTTTTCCTTGTGCAAATCGTTGACCCATTCGGGAATTTTTAAAAATACCACCATCGCTTTGACGGCCATAAGCTCCAATATCAACTAAAGTGAAGAGATAGTTAGCATCACACATCGCTAATAATACAATGCTGTGGGCTTTCTTGTAGTTGTAATACATGGAACCGGAATGTTCAGGACTCTAGACAATATAAACAAATAAATATTTTAGTAAAATCCTAGCAAATATATGTGCTGCAGTGTCCACAATTGCATGAAAAAAGTGCATATCATAGGTAGGGGAGACCCGGGCGAAACCGTCCAGAGGGTGAAATCGTCAAATCAAATATCTCGGAACCTGTATATTGTGCGAGTTCGCTGTTAACATTGTAACCGCGTCTTATGGTACCCATGTGACCAACGGAGTTTCGGCAGGTTACCTGCCGTGTTATGATTTTTACGAGGGCAAACGTGTTTTCGGAAGGTGAAAGTGAAATTTTCTGCGCGTGGAAATTTTGTAATGGGTGCTTTCCAGCAACGTACACAGGCCACACTGTGTGACACAGTGTACGACCTAGTGCTTTCCAACTACGACACAAGTCGACACAATCGTACACAGCTAAAATCTTGTGTTGCATGGATACCAATATAAAAATGTGATACAATTTTCTTTTCTACAGAGTGGTATTCTGGTAATCTGCGTGAAGATCCGAGAAGGGCGTTGTACAAAAATTACGCACGTGTTACCCCGGCGAGACGTTTCTCGAAGTCTTTTGATAAGCGACGTGTAAAAAATTCTTGTTAAATCTTTCTTGTACGCTTTCTCCGCCACCAGTCGACTCGTGCCGAGCCGCCGGCTATTGCACAAATTGCTATTGCGCGCGGCAACGTCATGGAAGGTATTTAGTACATACTTATTTTTGTATTATTTTATTATTTTTTATAAAGATAAATATATCATACAATACAAAAATTAAGTTCCTGACTTATTGGATCTATCATGCCTCATTAATAAATTAATTTTTGCTGACTGCATTTTTATATTATGTTAAACAAATTTATCTTTTTCATTTGACTCTGTCAGTTCTAATATCACAGAAATAATTGCATTTTGTTATTTAAATATTGAATTAATTGCTCATGTTTCATTTCATTGTTTTTCTAATAAAAGTATTAGACATTGCAATTAAAAACTGGCATAATTTTAATGATCAATAATTATATACATTCTCTAATTATAGCAGCAGTAGGATTCACCTGTAAATATTGTAATGCACACATTTATAAATAAGGATATATACATGGACAACAATAACGTTTTGTTCGTAAATGACAATCTGGATGTCAATGATGAATGTAAGTTTATTTACTAATACAGTATAATTTATAAAATAATATAATTTACTTATTAAGTGTAAGGAGCTATTTCCTAATCTAATTTTGAAGTATCTCATAAATTAAAACTGAAATAAAATTTTATCTTAAATCTTATAAAATATCTAATATATGCAGCATGCATGATTTATGCTAAGTATATAATTTATTAAATATAATTTATATTTCCTATAATTTATTCTTACAGCATGTAGTAACAATGAACAAACAGTCATTGCAGGCAGTAGTGAACAATCTACTAAACAAAGTAAAAGTAAATATATCTATATAGCTTACATATATGTGTGTGTGTGTATGTGTATGTGTATGTGTGTGTGTGTGTGTGTGTGTGTGTGTGTGTGTGTGTGTGTGTGTGTGTGTGTGTGTGTGTGTGTGTGTGTGTGTGTGCGTGTGTATTGTTTTAAATATACATTTAAAAAATAAAGTTTTTAAATACTATTTTTAAATGTACTATTTATATTTTATAGGTGCCGTGTGGACTGACAATGTCACAATGGCACTTCTCAGCTTGTATGAAGCCAATATGCATATGTTGGATCATCCAAAGAGAAAAACAAAAATTTGGACGGCAATATCAGATGGTCTAAAAGATTTTGAAATCGAGGTATGATAAAAGACAGCATACTTTTTAGAAACAAAATTAAATCTAATTTCTCGCTTGTCACGTTTATTATGCTTGCTCTCATTGTTGTAATTTTGTGATATATGTATTATACATATAACTTTGTATTATGTATACTGGCTTAACAAGTAACAAGTATATTGTTTAAATGTAAAATAACGATAAAATTTTATATGAATAAGTATCTTTTTAATAATTTAGTATGATACATTCAAACTCTTGAAAAATTCAAGTTGGGATCAAATGACCCTGTACCAAAATGGATTGCACATCAACATAGCAAAACGCGTTCATACTTTAGAGAGTGAAAGAGACTTATCTTGAAGATCTGTGTCCATCTCTTTTCTCGCAGAGCTCTCTATATAAAATTTGGAACTTTGCGCACAATTTTACATAAAACTTTTAACAATTTTTAATAACAAAACGTTTATTTCACGTTGTATCTATTTCACAATGCATAGCAGTGCTTTGGATTAAAATAGTTATTCCTTTGTACAGATGTCCAATGATCAGATAAGATGGAAAATGAACATCCTACAAAAGAAATATAAAGAATGTTGTGATAACAATGAAAAATCAGGTAAGGGTAGAATTGACTTCAAATGGTACAACCAATTAAACGAAATATTTGGAAAAAATAAAGACGCTATTGCTGCTCACACCGTATCGAGTCAAATGATACAAAAAAAAGTTTCCAAGTCTGCATTATCTCGCCAAGAGGATATTAATTGTACTTCTAAATCGCCACCGCCGAATGTTCCTACAAATCCTATTGCCTCGCCATTGATTAATAAAAATGCAGAAGCAAGAGTTCGTCTCCGACATGGAACAGGGTCGAACTTAGCCGATAGAAAATTGACTGTTGAGCAACAATGGCTTCAATTTCTAGAAAATAAAAAAAATAGAAATACTGCACGCGATGAGAGGCAAGCGAGATCTGAAGAGAGAATGGCTCAGAGCTTAAAGTTGAAAAAACAAATAGTGGATTTAAAAAGAAAACATGAAGAACAGAAAAGGGTATTATCAAATAAGAAATTGAAGGACAAGGAAAATAGGCATGCTGAAATAATAAAAATCGAAAAAACAAAATGCAAACTACTAAAAAAATTATTAAACGAGGAAAATGTAAAAAACATCTCCGATGATTCAGACGAATATTAAGAGGGTACGATTATTTTTATCTTTAATTATTACTACTTAGACTTGATTAATTTGATTTTGATTATTTACTCTAATAATCTGAAGTAAATTTTATACCAAAGTATTTCTTGAGTTTTTTAATCTTTTGTTTTTTAATTTTACTAAAAATACTATATATTTCAGTTGCAATTAGGATATAATTTAGTATTTAACATGAAAAGTTTGCAATAACGTACTCCACTTATATAATTATTAAAAGATTATTTATGGGAAAAGTGAGTACCAATTATCTGTGATGAGACTAACGAGTAGGTGACTGTTATTTACTGTCAATTATTTATTTACAAAGTACATTTTTATTTAAGTTTGATTTGATAGTTACACTCGACTCGTAAGCATTCTTTTAATTCTAATAATAAGTCTGTATCCAGCTGTCCAGAATATAAAGATAATGTAGTCTCATACGCCAACTGCTGTAAATATATGAATAGAGGAAACAATAAAAAACCATCATTTTTTTCATCGCTTGAAGATGTATTAGTAACTGAAAAACTATTGTTCCAGTCTATTTCATTAGCATTTAAGCTCTCTGTACTTGCACTAATGTATATTTTACTCTCCATTAAAAGACTATTCGCTACAACAGTATTCCATAATAACAACATTTAATTATTGTGTTATGTAAGTGAATAATTTATGCTGTTGTATTAATATATATCATTTAATAAGAATAATGTCTTATTAAAAGATTACTCAGTTGAAATTGGTTCAGTAATGAGATACATATACATGGTGATTTATTTTAATCGCCCCAGGCAAATATTTCAGAAATAAAATACGAAAAAGAGGTTTAGACGTAGTTTCAGGGTTTCGAAGAGGAAAGAAAATTGCGATAGTAGTAATAGAACACCAATCCGAAGCCGGGTGCTCCGAGGGGGGTGCGGGGAGAGGGGGTATTCGAGGGGCGAGGGGACTGACGTCACGGTGGGAGGGGGAATTTTGATTCGTCTTGGTCAAGGGGGTTCGGTGTTGCGGGGCGAGGGGGTATTCGAGGGGCGAGCGGGCTAACGTCACGCGGGGAGGGGGAATTTTAATTCGTCATGGTCAAGGGAGTTCGGGGGGGGGGGGGTGGTATTCGAGGGGCGAGGGGGATGACGTCACGCGGGGAGGGGCAATTTTAATTCGTCATGGTCAAAGGGTTCAGAGGGGGGGGGGGTGATTTGGAAGGCAAGGGGGCTGGGTCACGCGGGGAGGGGTACCGCGTTAGGGCCGCGTAGGGTCCGCGGGGGAGGGGTATCGCGTTAGGGCCGCGTAGGGTCCGCGGGGAGAGGGGTACCGCGTTAGGGGTAGGACCCGCCGCCGCGCCGCCCCCGCCCGCCCGCCAGCGTCACCGTTCGCGCTCTCTCTCCCGCCCGCCCGCCCGCTCGCGTATCTTTTTGCGACGGTTCGCGGGGAACTCCGCGTTTTCAAAGATAATTATTTTTAACGTAAGGCAAATAGATAAATAAATAAATAAATAGAGCATGCAAAATAAGAATAAGTTAAGAATAAGTAAAAGTTAAGGCACTTACGAAATTAGGATTGATGTACAACCCTCCAACCGATGGTTACATCCAGGGTCACTTCATATATTACCAGGGGGTACACATGAGGCACCTCGTACCGGGGAGGGGATGTCAGAGACCTAACGGCCTCCACATACCGCGGCGGCGGCGATCGCGGTCCTTCCATTGCGGAAATATTTGCACCCCTTCGCGCAGCACGCAACCAATACGTGCGCATGCACGAGTCACACGTCGACGGCACAAAATACAAATTACGCGCCTGACACCTCATTCTCGCACTTTGAATAGAAATTCGAAATGTTGTGGCACTGGAGGTACCACGGGCTCGTTCTGGGGAAATTGTACCTCCAGGTCCGGCAGATTGACGCCTATATGAGGCGGAGCCATGTAGCAATCCGGCGCCAGATGTATACTTTTCACACCTGCGAAAATTAATCATACAGAATATAATAGCTCAGATTTGCTTGCACTTATCGGCAGTGAAACTGCCAATAGAAAGTTGATTCACTATGGCATTATTTCAGTGCCGATAAGTGCCAACAAAGCTAAACTATCGTATTCTTTACGATTTATTTTTGCACCTAGTAATTCGCACCACACACACCCCTCGGCACATACGCACTAATCACAAAAACTATTTAAAAATACTATGGCACCGCGAACGACTGTATACGACCGGCGAGCGACAGTTGCAGACTGAAGCGGAACTGCGGGAAGAAACCCGCTAGAACGTTCGCTCGCTCTGTAAATACGAGACACCACAACCGAATGGCGCCGTGATTCTTTCTATGAAGAGTCAAATATAGTTTAGGACGGGCATGTCGAGCCATCTTTCACGCCCGTAAACAAATCGCGTCTCGCACTACAGAAACGAGCGCCGATGTTCAGGCGAACGTCTCGTATATCGCTCGAGTGGAAAATAAAGTCGTACGTCGTGATTTAGACCTGAAGAAAGACTTTTTATTTTTCTTTTACGTATATATTCATGCGAAGTGGATGGGAAAGAAGTTAAAAAATAAAACTTTGTAACGTATATATATGTATAATTTATTTATGTTAACCCACTACAGAATATTCCCGTCTCGTCACTGCATCACGCATCAGTTCATCCACAACAAAAGCTAGTAGCTCGCAATCTATGACGGATGTTTTGTCATACGCATCGCAGTCAAGGTACTTAGGATCGGTAGGATCGAGAAAACGACGTTTATTCGGATGTGCTGTATATTGGTATTGACTTTATTCGTTAGTTACAACGGTACAAAGGCTTCTGAGAGCGAGCGGTATGTCAGCTGAATTTCGGAGCGGTCGCTAGAGCGCGCGAGGAGGGGGAAGATAGTTCGAGAAATAACGCGATTATTTTCGAGAAACGGAGCTGGCTTTCGTGGAAATTCGGGGGAACTCCAGGCGCTGACAAGGTCTCGCGCGTAAACACGTGAAACGACAACACGGCGAGGAATGCGGGTCGATGATCGCAATTTAACATATGAGATGTTTCGCGATTCCCGAACACCGTATGTTATAGCGCTCAAATTTACATTTCTTATACCGCGTATTATTTACTCATGGTCATTGTCGATTCTATTCAAACTATTCATAGTTCTGTTTAACTTTCACCTGCGATACTTTCTCCGGTTAGCCAGTGTTTTCGAACGATTCCAACCGACGTTCGCTTATTTCCTTTATCGTTGTCTGGCTGATATTTTCCGACCGGGACGACCGCTTGCCATAACAAACTCTAACTTTGTAATACTCTCTCCCGCGAAATTATTGTTCACCCGGACCGATTAAAACCGTTAACTACACGCTGTTTCAAATTTAATAATCTGATTACTTTCTTTCTCCGAGTCACGAGACATTAAATATTTAAATAAATCAAATTGACACCTTTACATTGTTTAATCGCTTGTATTTCGACTATTCCTTTTCTTTCTAATAAACGAGATTTATAGTTATTAGATGTACGGCCGTTTAAGTGTGACTTTTTTTTGTGTTTGTGCAACGACCCGCGCTGCCCTGCCTCTACCCTGCCCCTCTACCGTTAGGTCGAGCCGGCTGGTCCTTCGCGTGACAGGCTGTGGTTTCGTGAGTTTGCGTTAGCGATTGTCGAATAATTAGTGGACGCGAGAATTTCGCGTCTGTCGCCCAACAGATTTAGTTGCGAACCGCCTGACTCACGTGAGGGATTATCCCGAGAGGCCTATCACCCGACTCTCTTAGCGTCTCTTTGATCCGGCCCAAAAAAGCCGTGACAGGTTATACTGATTAGATCCACATTAGGACTTTTATGTACCTAACCTAATGTATTATTTAATAAGGTTATGTTGATCAGGTCCTTGTCAGGATTCTTACTTACTTTTCCTAATAAGGTTATGTTGATCAGGTTCCTGTCGGGATTCTTACTTACTTTACCTATTGTGGTTTACCTTAGGTTTTAACGAAGATCATTTAGTTAACCTTACATTCACAGCACGCATGCACACACTCAAGAACGTACTTACGCGTGCACGCACGCGTACACACATCACAAATTTTGTGTGTGTGTGTCAACTATAAAAATAATAATATAAAACTTATAAAAATAATATGCACAAATAAATATAAATAATGTATAGTAAAAGTTATAAACGACATTAAAATGTAAAGAAATAAAAAGAATTTTTATATATCTTTTTTACATACACATATACACAAATTGATGTGTGTACGTATGTGCACACGTGTGTGTGTAAAAAGAATATATAAAAATTCTTATTTTTTAATTATATTTTTATATTTCAATGTCTTGTATAATTTTTATTATACATTATTTATACTTATTTATAGTATTTTTATTATATGTTTGTTTAAAATTTATTACACATAATTTAAAATTTTTCATTTAATTTATTTTATTGCTATTTACTATTACTATTTACTTTATAATATAATTTGTTTCATATCCATTTTCAAGTTTCATATAATAATAGAAATGTTATTGAATAATGTTAGATCTTATATATAATAGAACATTTTACACATAAATTTTGTATATTTTCTTAAATCTTATGTATAATATTTTATATAGGTCTGTTTGTTAAAAGTTTCTTATTAGAAAATATTGAAATTGTTGATACGAAAACAATGTTATTCGTTCTATTGTAACGCTCAAAACGATGATGTACACAAAAATGTTTGAAAGAATTTGACAGTCATCAAATATTTAAATCATTTTGTAGTCGGCCGGTTCTTTTCGGTTTTTAACTTTTTTAATAACGCGTTTTGGAGTGCTCTTCAGTGTTGTATTTGTGAGTTTTGATGAACTACGAGATAATAAAATATTTCTACTTTTTATTTTTTTTGTAGCAATCTGCATGGATAAAAGAAAGGCAACTCGCGAGCTGACACGCTTAAGAGTAAAAAGATTCCGCGAAGCAAAAAGTGATGTCGTGCCAAGTACTTCGTTTTCCCATCAACAACTGGAAGTACAAATTCATTCGCGCTGTAAGGATACTAAGGAAGAAGAAGTTTACTTAGAATGTGAGGAATTCGAGCAAATTGATGAAGAATCAAACAATGATGAATAATTAAATAATAATGAAGAATTAAATAATGACGAGGAATCAAATAATGACGAAGAATTAAATAATGGTGAAGAATTAATGCATGAAGAACTGAACGAAGATAAGTTATTAGTAGAGAGTCATGATTCAGATAACGATGATGACATACAAATACAGATAGATGAAGAAAATGATGATGAACATTTTGATACTACAGAAGCAATTTGTCAATGGGCTTTACTTCATCCACCAATATCTCATACACGTCTTGAATTATTGTTAAACATTTTAAGACGAGACTATCCAATGTTGCCTAAAAATGCAAAAACATTTTTAAGCACTAGAAACAAAAATTATGCCATAGAGACATTTGATGAAAACAATGATGGTAAATTTGTTTATCTGGGAATTTATATATAATAATCTATTAAAATATTTTAATCCTGATTTACACGAAGTTAATACTATTGAGCTGCTTGTAAGTGTGGATGGATTACCCTTGTTTAAATCAAGCTCTAAACAACTGTGGCCTATTCTGTGCCAAATATTTCATGATCCACCGGTGTATAAACCGTTTCCAGTTGCATTTTATTGTGGAAATGAAAAACCTGGCGACGTGGAGAAATATTTAGAAAAATTTATCGAGGAAGTTAATATATTGCAAGAAAAAGGAGTTATTATAGATGGCCGATTATTTGAGTTCTCAATTAAAGCATTCATTTGTGACAGACCTGCACGTGCATTTTTAAAGTGCATTATAGGTCACGGAGGTTATTTTGCATGTGAACGGTGCACAGTACGGGGAAAACGGAAGTATGGTCGTGTTATTTATCCCATTAAAAATAATGAATTACGAACAGATACGTCTTTCCGTGCTCAAAGTAATAAGGAACATCACAAAGGAGTTTCTCCATTAATTTATATTATTAATCCTGCTCTTGATCTAATACGTCAGTTTTTATTGGATCCAATGCATTTAGTTTTTCTGGGTGTCATGAAGAAATTACTTGAGTATTGGTTGAGTGGTAATGTAAAGACCGTAAGAATAAGTAATAATACGAAAAAACAGTTATCTTTGTTATTAATTCAGCTTCAACGACAGATACCATCTGAATTTCAACGGACAACGAGATCATTAACAGAAATTAATAGATTTAAAGCTACAGAATTTCAATTTATATTACTATATGCCGGCCCAATCATTTTCAAAAAAATATTATCTAAAAACATTTACAAACATTTTTTACTTCTTCACGTTGGCTGTAGATTATTATCATCCAGAACTCTAGCTATACAAAAAAATGAACACGCAAAGTTTTTACTTAAAAAATTTGTTGCAATTGCTCCTAAATTATATGGAAAACAATGTCTAATAGGGAATATGCACAATCTTATCCACCTTGCTGATGACGTAAAATATATGAACTGTTCTATGTCAAATATCACGGCTTATTCATGTGAAAATACGTTAGGGAAAATAAAAAAACTTATACGCCATGGTAACAAACCTTTGGAGCAATTATGTCACCGATGGAACGAATTGTTTGTCAACATTAAAAAACCTACAATACCACCTATAATACAAATATTAAGACAATTACGTCCTGATAATTTCGGTAACATACCTGTGGTAAAAATACAATTTAAAAACACAATTTTAACAACTAAACCTCCAAATAACACAGTATTATTAAATAATAATAAAATATTAGAAATTAATAACATATATATATATCGGTAAATGAAAAAAACCTACAATCAATAAAAATAACAGGAATAATTTTAAAAAAGAATAAACCGCTTTATGTATATCCATGCAATGCTGAAATTATGAAAATGGGGCGTGTTTCTAAAAGACATAATGATATTGTAATTTACATGCTAAGTGACGTTCAACAAAAAATGGTACAATTTAATATTGGTAATGAAACGGAAGAAAAAATGTATGTAATGCCTTTACTTCACACATAAATAATTGTAACTATAAACTATTTAGATATTACATATATTATCATTAAACACAAAAATTTAAATTTAAATTAAATTAATTTAAAAAATGTTAATATACACACATATATATATATATATATATACAGGGTGAATCTTAATGGATGTACCAACCTTTTACCATGAGAGATGGGTTACCGACTGCAACTGTAATCAACCGAAAGATCCATAGATGACACCTGGTTGGATCGACCGCTCCGATCGACATACAGGGAAGTCAAAAATTGTGCATCAAGTAACGTGTATCGTATTCTATACATACATACTTTTCTATTATATCCAACTCTTCCCATACAGCCCAAAAACCTCTTAAAATATATTAAAAATATTTTTTAGGAAGTTTAAAATAATTTAAAATAATTCACGCAAATATTTTTAGAATGTTTCTATGTCCGCCAAATCATGTCAAAAGAATATTTTCAAAAATGTTTTAAAAGATTGCATACAAATATATTCAATAATATTTGTAAAATCTTTTAGAAATATTACTTCAAAAAATAAAATGTTTAAATTTCTAAAAGATTTTACAAATATTGTTAAATATATTTTTATGCAATCTTTTAAAAACATTTTTGAAAATATTTTCTTGACAATCTGGCGAACATAAAAACATTCTAAAAATATTTTTGTAAACTATTTTAAAAAATATTTTGTGCTGTATGGATTATGCGTTTTTTTACACAATTGTTTTCTAATAACGAGATTTCTTATTATTGCGCAACGTATCTGCCGCATAAAAGAGATATTATTTGTATCTGTGTATCTTTTTTATACGATTTTTAAAAAATAATGATTCTTTAATAAAGTTACTTGGTAGCGATTTCTTTTCACGCTTACGCGGAACATTTCAGCGCGTAAAAAGAGAGTTGGACCTGAAGCGGCAAAAATATAAAAATGTTCTACCATTCTTTTTAAAAGAAGCGTAATTCTACTGCAAGAAATATTCTGCTGTATAGTACTTTATGGATATAAAATAATAACTTAAAAAATTAAAAGTAATAACAGTGGACTACCGCACCACCTCTGAGGTACCCACCAATGGCGCGTTAGGTTTTTTAAAGTGGACCTTCGCCTGGAGCCATATTGTACCACATTTTAAGACTTTTTTCAGTATGTGTGCTCAAACAGATATAGTCATTTTGCGTAAGAGCGCACGTAGATCTAAAGTGAAAACATGACAAATTGGCGATATGTTGCGCACGGCCACACGTTGATGTAATTTTTCATCTGCGTGCGCTCTTACGCAATATGACTTCAATATGTATATCTGTTTGAGCCTTTACTGAAAACGGTCTTAAAATGTGGCGATAATATGGCTCCAGGCGAAGGTACACTTTTAAAAACCTAACGCGCCATTGGTGGTACCTCAGAGGTGGTGCGGAAGTCCACTGTTATTACTTTTAATTTTTTAAGTTATTATTTTATATCCATAAAGTACTATACAGCAGAATATTTCTTGCAGTAGAATTACGCATTTTTTAATAAGAATGGTAGAACATTTTTATATTTTTGCCGCCTCAGGTTCAACTCTCTTTTTACGCGCTAAAATGTTCCGCGTAAGCGTGAAAAGAAATCGCTACCAAGTAACTTTATTAAAGAATCATTATTTTTTAAAAATCGTATAAAAAAGATACACAGATACAAATAATATCTCTTTTATGCGGTAGATACGTTGCGCAATAATAAGAAATCTCGTTATTAGAAAACAATTGTGTAAAAAAAACGCAGTAATCCATACAGCACAAAATATTTTTTAAAATAGTTTACAAAAATATTTTTAGAATGTTTTTATGTTCGCCAGATTGTCAAGAAAATATTTTCAAAAATGTTTTTAAAAGATTGCATAAAAATATATTTAACAATATTTGTAAAATCTTTTAGAAATTTAAACATTTTATTTTTTGAAGTAATATTTCTAAAAGATTTTACAAATATTATTGAATATATTTGTATGCAATCTTTTAAAACATTTTTGAAAATATTCTTTTGACATAATTTGGCGGACATAGAAACATTCTAAAAATATTTGCGTGAATTATTTTAAATTATTTTAAACTTCCTAAAAAATATTTTTAATATATTTTAAGAGGTTTTTGTGCTGTATGGGAAGAGTTGGATATAATAGAAAAGTATGTATGTATAGAATACGATACACGTTACTTGATGCACAATTTTTGACTTCCCTGTATGTCGATCGGAGCGGTCGATCCAACCAGGTGTCATCTATGGATCTTTCGGTTGATTACAGTTGCAGTCGGTAACCCATCTCTCATGGTAAAAGGTTGGTACATCCATTAAGATTCACCCTGTATATATATACAGGGTGGCCCATTTTAAAAGATGCAGGCAAATATCTTGAAAAATATGAAACATACGGAAAAACATTTGTAAATAAAGCAAAACTCATGTAAATAAAGCACCCCATAGGGATGAAAGCCCCGTCACGTCCACGTCGTTCATCCTGGGTAATTCTGAGCACGGGAAAATGTGTGTCAAGCGGTCTGGAGCTGGTTAACCATCAAACAGAATCAGTCCAGACAACGGATAGGAACAACACACACACACACACGCACGAACACGCGCGCGCGCACAGGCATGCACACACACACACACACACACACACACACACACAGAGAGAGAGAGAGAGAGAGAGAGAGAGAGAAAGAGTGAGAGAGAGAGGGCGGTTTGGAGTCACAAAATACGTACACTGCGTGGGGGTGGAAGCTTTTTACTTGAATTGTAAACTTTGGAACACTGTAATTCAATGAAAAATGATCCTATTTCAAAAAATAAAAAACCGTTGTACTCGTCTCAATGCCAGCTACAACATTCAATGGAACAAAAAATCGACTGCCAATTGAAAAAATGGCCGCCATGCAGAAGTCTAGAAAGTGGCGCCACCTACAATTACACTGATGTGGCCAACTTCTGCCTCTCTCGGAACCATAAAACTATTGTCTGAAACAATTTTTCCAATCTCTTTTACTTTAAGAGATATTCAGCTGAATCACTTAAAATGATACACCCTGTATATAACAATACTAGATGTAGTGTAAAAGAATATTTTATGACGCGATATATAATTAGAGACATTTGAATGTGTATCGCGTGGCGCTGAAACGATGATACGCGTGGCGCGGCGTTCAGCGGCGTCGCAACATTCATTTGTTCTGCACAAGTCTGTACAGGAACCAGGAACCTACAAGAAAAGACGTTGGAGAAACGGTTTAGTCGCCTACGTCTCTGTGTGTATGTGCGTGCAGCACTAGTGCCATATTCCCAGTATTTTTGGATAACTTAAACCTGAATATTTGTAAGACAACTTGTAAATCAAGTTCGATTAACGTGACTTTATTTGTGGATTTGTGGATAACCGTAAATCAAATGGAGACACACAAGTATAGGTTAGTTGTATTTCTAAATACGAAAAAGGCGAAAGAAATAGATATAGTACCTGCAACGTGGCTTCATTCCAATGAAACGAGTGATACTTTACTGTGTAAATTTATGCCGCCACCTTATAATAAGGTCAAAGCGAATAAATTAATAGAGATGGTTAAAAATTGCGATTTACCTGAAGAAGGGTGGCCCAATTATCCTGTTGATCTTGTAGGACGAGCACGTAAGTAATTGTTTTTTATGTATGTATTAGATATGTATAATATAAAAATGTTCTCTTAAAGTAGTAATATTCCATTATTATATATTCTCTATTGCTTTTTGCAGACACCTACGAAGACGCAGAAGATAAAGTTATAGAATTAGAAAATAAACCTTATGCATATTCTACTGATAATGAATCTAAAGCAAAGAGTAAAG
Organism: Harpagoxenus sublaevis; assembly: GCA_030770355.1. Classification (NCBI taxonomy): domain Eukaryota; kingdom Metazoa; phylum Arthropoda; class Insecta; order Hymenoptera; family Formicidae; genus Harpagoxenus; species Harpagoxenus sublaevis. The sequence continues at coordinate 8,515 of JASTWR010000935.1, read as the reverse complement.
CACTTGAAGATAAAAAGAATTTTAAATTTAAATCAATCACAAAGACATCGGTATGTGACGAATTAGACCAAACTATTATTGATTTAAACGCAAGTATGGATACTAATCAATGTAAGTAAACTGCAGAAATTAGTTAATAATTATACAAATTAAAAAATGGTTGCGTTCAGCGAATACAACGGTACAAACGTTGAATAAAAATTATCTGCAATTAGAAGCGTATACCTTTAGCTTTCAACCAATTATATCTATCTTCCACAAATCGATCAGTCAACATAATGTTCGCTGAACAATGCCAATTTTATATAAATAAAATTAACTAAATTTGTTCCAATATACAATTTTCTGTCGAAACTTTTCATCTAGAGATAATTTTTCATCCAATGCTTTAAATTGTTTATAATCTTGACATAGAAGAGAGTGCTGATTGTCTTCGTCATTATCTTTTTTACAATTAAAGAAACTTTCAACATTATTTTGTTTGTATTAGCTCTTCCAAATTTTATTGTAACTCTTTGACCAATAATAACATTTGAATTATCTTTCCTTGTAAATTAGCAATTTTTTTAGATAAATTTAGCTAATATTTTTTTATTCTATTGCATATGCGATCTACAAGTATACGGATGTATATTATATATGTACAATCTGAATTTTGTTTAACTTGAATAAAAATATAAATTAAAAAAGTATAATAAGTATTGCAACACTAAAATAATTAATTACTTTTATAATTATTGTTATCCTCGCTAACATACACTTTATCTTGAAGGAAAGACTTTTTAAAAATTACAATATTTTTTATTACATGTTTACAACATTACAATGTTTTTTCAACCATTTTTATATTAACTTATTTTTTGAAAAACTATTGTTATTGATTTTTTAGTTAAACAATTTTGGATCTTTTTAAATGTTTCAGGTCTAAATGAATTATTCGAAAAAAAAAGTTCTACAAAATTACATAAAGAATCTGCCACTAGCAATATTGAAATGAAGGATACGGAATGTAAAGTATCAAAAGTACGTGAGAAACATGTGATAAAAGATATTGAACTATCAAAAAAGTCTTCCCTCCAAGATAAAGTGTATTTTAGCGAGGGTAATAATAATTATGAAGGTAATTAATTATTTTAGTGTTGCAATACTTATTAATTTTTTAATTTATATTTTTATTCAAGTTAAACAAAATTCAGATCGTACATATGTAACATACATCCGTATACTTATTATAGATCGCATATGCAATACAATAAGAGAATGTTATCGAAGTTTATCTAAAAAAATTGCTAATTTACAAGGAGAGATAATTCAAATGTCATTATTGGTCAAAGAGTTACAACAAAATTTGGAAGAGCTGCAAAAACGAAATAATGTTGAAAGTTTCTTTAATTGTGAAAAAGATAATGACGAAGACAATCAACACTCTTTTCCATGTCAAGATTATGAACAATTTGAAGCATTGGATGAGAAATTATCTCTAGATGAAAATTTTCAACAGAAAATTGTATGTTGGAACAAATTTAGTTAATTAATTTTATTTATATAAAATTGGCAAGGTTCAGCGAATATTATGGTTGATCGATTTGTGGAAGATAGATATAATTGGTTGAAAGCTAAAGATATACGCTTCTAATTACTATTTTGAATAATTTTTATTCAACGTTTGTACCATTGTATTCACTGAACGCAATCATTTTTTAATTTGTATAATTATTAACTAATTTCTGCAATCAGTTTCTTTTTTCATTACTTTTTTTTATAAATTCAGCTTTATTTCTTTCATGTTATAAATATTATTAACATTTTCCAGATACGAAAAATATTTAGTGTAATTAATAAAAAGAGTACAGTGACAAAAAATGTTGGACAAATTTTACGCATGTTTCTAAGTCAAGACTTAGCAATGAAGTTTACAACTATTAAACCTGTCCTTGGAAAACATGTTTTTCGTAGTACTAAACTGTATTGTTGCATACAAGGTATATTTTTTGAAATGTTTATTATTGAATGCTTGTATATTGTTTCAAAATAAAAAAAATTTATTATTTTCCAAAATAACATTATAAGATGTGTTATTTACATACACACGCACACACACACGCACGCACGCACACAATTTATAAAATACAAATTTTACAATGTTATAACATAAATTAAAATTTTATAATTATATATATTTATTATTTTTATACGTATTTATTATTTTAATTATATATTTTTTTTCCAGACGTAATGATAAAATTATTTACCGAGAACGACGGCACTGCTTTAACATTGCCATCTTTTCAACAGTCAGTACAAGCAGTATTAAATAATGCTAAAGACTGGTGTGGTCAAGGAAGTATTCGTAAAAAAAATACCAAAAACTAGATTTTTACGTATGGTTTATGTAAACGTGTCAATGGTAATATTGCCAGTGTCACAGGTGGACAAGGATTATGAACTTAAACTTAGTTTAAAATTGCTGAGAGGCGATCCGAAACAAGTACGTAAAGAAAATCCCCATTTGGTATTCAGTAATGTTGCTATTGCGCGTAAAATAGGATTCCCAGAAGTTATTTTACCCGGTGACGTACGCAATGATTTGTACCTAACTTTGATTAGCGGTGAATTCATAAATATTAATATTGTTTGCATTAATACAAATCTTAAAGCTGAATTTCTTCACCTTTAGATAAGTTCTCGATAATCGTTAATCATCAGTTAATTCTGTTGTGTTTAGCATAGCTATCGGCTAATACGATAAAATTGGCCAATGGCTAATACTGCTTATAGCCGCTTATATAACCAGCGGTTATATCGACAACTTATTTAGAGGTGAAGAAATTGGGTATAAGAGTTACAAATTTTCCAAAAAATTTATAATGTTCTTGTTTATACACATATAATGGAAATTTTATTATTAATTTATGTGATATAAGTTGATATGTCAGTTTAAGAAATTTTAAAGAATAATTAATATTTTATTTAATATAAAATATGTTGAAAAAATAGGTTATATTATAGTGGATTATATTACAATACATTTATTTTTAAATTTTTATGTAATTTGACTCATTGATATTAAAATCATAAAACTAGAAGAAACCACATATCAACTTATGTCATATTATCACAGATCTTGTTTCATTTAAACTAAATTTCCCGTGTTTTTTACTTTTATTTGTTACCAAAAAGTGTTTAATTTTACTTCTAAGACTTTAAAAATTACATTTCGTTAAAAAAATTTTTTTAAGTTTAAATACAAAGAATGCTTACTAAGAATGCAACGAATACTATATAGTGATACTAATATGTTTAATGACTAATGTAATATGTATGTTAATGTGTTCAAATTAATAAAACAAATTAAAAATAAATTTCTACAGAATTATTTTTATTTTTTATACAACCCTAATTTATCCCTTAATCTTAAAGAGGACGTAATAAGGTAACTTAATAAGGACCTTACTAAAAATTCTTAATAAGGTCCTGATAAGGCCCTTAATAAGGTACCTTATCAGGACCTTACTAAGGATTTTTAGTAAGGTTCTGATAAGGTACCTTATCAGGACCTCGCTAGGAATCCTGATAAGGTCCTAATACATGTACTGCGTTACATGACTTATTAGGACCCGATAGTATTACCTCATCGGGACCTGATCAGCAAATGAGGTTAACCTGATCAGGACCATGGGTTAAATTTCTAGTCGGGGTACGCGGTGCGACGAGGAGCGAGAATACGTCGCGCGCTCGATTGTTTTTTATTTATATTTATTTATTTATATTTATTTATTTATATTTATTTATTTATATTTATTTATTTATATTTTTTTATTCATATTTATTTATTTATATTTATTTATTTATATTTATTTGTTTATATTTTTTTATTTATATTTATTTATTTATATTTATATATTTATTTATTTATTTATATTTATTTATAATTATTAGCTATAGCCGAGTAAGGATACACGGCGCAGAGTGACAGCGATGTATCGGGATTTATTTCATCTCGGAGCGAGAACGACGCCACCGCGATAGAGGCGCGCGACGCGATATCGCGAGCGTGACTAATATGCATACAGGGAGGGAAGGAGGGAGTCGAGAAATAGATAAACGATTGCGATATTATTATTTTTAATATGTAAATTGCAATTGAAATTAATACACAGATCTACTAATACACAGATTATGTACGTTCAATCCAACGTTACGATCGACTTGGCAGCGGTGTCGTCGCGTCTAACACGCTTTTCCGTACCGACGACGTCGTCGCGTCTAACCCGCTTTCCCGTACCGACGTCGTCGTCTCTTGTCCGCTTCTCGGTACTAGCGGTGTCGTCGTCGCTTCGCGAAGGTCCCGCGTCGTCGTATCCAATCCCGCGGGATCGCGAAGATCCCGCGTCTCCGAAGAGAGCGCTGAACTTGCGCGACTCGCGCTCGAGGGTCTGAATGTCAGTCAATGCCTCGTCGATCAGTTCCTTTCGCAGATCCTTGACGATTTTTATTGCGCTGTATCTGAAAGAAATAAAAACGCGCGATTATCGTTTGTTTCGCGCAATAGAGAGTAACGGAAAAAACGAGTACTCACATTTTTTGAAAGATTTTTGCCTCTCGTCGAAGAAGAACCTGACTCTCAGAGACGCCGGTGTACTGTTTGTGATGTTCTCTACGGCGTGGTAAAGTCTTTCCGGGTTCTCAGCCATAATTCTCGCTTGGCTCGACGCACCCTCCGCGTTAACCCTCAACGCGTTACACGTCATTACGAGATCCCTCAACTGTCCCATTATCGACAGAAACCGAACGATCGACTAGAAACCGCGATGCGGCGTCGAGGACATGTCGGAGCGTATATACGCCCAGCTCGCGCACAAATGGCCGAGGACGAATTTCAGGTGAAACTTCCACCTGGCCACTCCACAGATGCTGAACGCGGCTCGAGCCGCGTTCGATCTGTGGACGGTAAATTCGTCGTTGGCGTTCGCGCGCGATTCGCAGAACCCCGACATTCTGATATCGTTTCGCGAGGGTCTTCACACGTACGCGGGCTCTCGATTCAGCGGAATGTGCCCGGCGGATCTGGACGGTCGCGGCGGGGTACTGGCTCACGCGTTCTACCTGACCGGAGAGAGCGACTTCGTCTCGGAGGTGCACGTCGACAGAGCGGAGCCGTGGCACATACACCTGAGCGACAATCCCGCGGGAACGCAGCATCTGCTTCAAACTGACGCAAGAGATCGGTCACGCTCTAGTTCTGATGCGCACAACCAACCCGGACGCGGTGATGTACGCGATCGCGCCCGATAAGTCGTTCCCCGTTAAACTTAGTCTAGAGGACGTTCTTTCCATTCGGCATCTGTACGGCGCTAAGGAAAGCGCCAAAGGACCCCGCACAGACTACATGGAAATCTGTCCCCCGGTGAAATTGGCTGAAATTTAAGTATGTTGTTGTCCTCGACGTCCTGAACAAAAAACTCAATGGGCACGACTCTCTAAATTCAGTACTTTTTTGTCCAGAGACGTTTAAAGTGGAAACCTATGCCCACATGCTTTTTCACGAACCAAGTATATATCTCTCTCTCCCCACACACACATATTCACACATACGTGTGTGTGTGTGTGTGTGTGTGTGTGTGTGTGTGTGTGCGTGCGTGCGTGTGTGTATGTGTGTGCGCGCGCGCCGCGCATGTGTATGCGTGTGTATTTTTGCGTACGTGTTTCATGTAAGCACGCTTCCAATCTACCTTTCTTCTTCTATTACAATCTCCACTCCATCAATATTTCCTTGATTTCCTCTATTCGCTGCATCTGTAGTTGTATTTAATAAACTTCCATCTGGATATTTTACATTCCTCTGATAACGCGCATATCCAAGGTACCACAAAATGCTAGCCACATGGGCGCATGTACCTAATGTTCTTGCACCAGATTGACAAGTGCAATAATAACCATTTATTACTTCTTGTTCAATTTCATTTTCGGGAACATATGAAATAAAAACTTGATGCTTTGTGCGATTCCGAAATCTGGAGTAAACTCTCACTCTTATGAGATTGTTCTCTTCAAACAAAGTATCGATTTGCAATTCATCGTCGTCATCTCTCTGCAGTTTATCTTGAATATATGAAGGTGAGAGATTGACTTGATAAACGCCTAAAGTCAAATCTCGCAAATAATCTATTTCAAGTTGTGGAAATGTTGGAACTTGTTCATGTAATCTTTGCCATTGAGCATTCCTATAACGTAAATTGTCATTCTCTACTCGCGCTTGAACTACATTAACGTCGTTCCTCCGTTGGAGCATGTTTCTGGCGATCTCAACAGTTGCATTTTGCATATTAATTGGAGGATGATATCTATTTATTATTGCACCTGCTATTCTATAATATTCTCCAATATGTTAGCATTTTGAATATTGAACGTATTGCCGAGCATTTTAAAAATTGTTTTCAAATGCCCATTCCTTGCTTCTACAATCCATCTGACTTTTGTAACAATGCGAGTGTCGTTTGCCTGTACAGTTGTTAACTGTTGTTGCCCTCTTTCTAGTAGAGCAGGCATTTATAAGTGATACCCAAGCGATTAAGAAATGGGATAGCATCTCTGTACCCCCCTATCGACTAGAAATATATCGCCGTTGTGGAACCAGTTCCGTAGATTTTCCGCATCCCTCTCAAATTCATTTTGAAGTATGATGGCGTCATTGTTGTATGAGTCCGAAAAATATGGTCCCAGTATTGATAAAATATATCCATCTGGTGCTAAAACAAGCGTAGGCTTTAATAAATGTCTTCCTTTATGGATAGAATAAGATTGTCGTAGGACACGGAAGTTACTACTCTTATGAATATAGGCATAAGTGCCATCCCATATAACAATGACCTTCGGTATATTGGGCTGGTCATTATATAGCTCATTAGCAAATGGTGTCACATGGCGATTGATGAATTCTTCTCTACCGATAGCTCCTACTCCCATGTTTTCACGCAAAAATCTTGTCCCGAGGGACTTTCTGACATTACATATCGCTAAGCTAACAGCTTGCCTGCTTGAATAATTGAAAATAACTTTCAAGAATTTATCAGATAATCCTTGTCTTAACTTGCATAAAAATGTCATTAAATCTCTAGTCTTAACGTTCCTGACACCTTCTACATCTGGCACGGGATCACAGAATGCGAAAAGATCTTCAAACTGTTGTTTATTTAAAGAAAATAAGCATGTAAATTCTTCATCGTTTAAGTTATCAATATTTTCTAATCTGGCCTGGGCTTTTGCCTCTTTACGAAGATGTTCCAAGAAAAGTTGTAATTGTGGGCCTGGGATAACGTAAGGTCGATTAGTATACGTCAATCCAGGAATGAGACCTGAAAGGATGCGTCCATTTTGATCTAGATGATGCTCACAACATCTAACACGATCAGGAATATAAATATTTCCTTGGACAAACACATGGATTCTACATTCAACAGATAACTGAACTGTATTATCAACGGCCTGACATACAATACAAGCACGATTTCTATGTTGCTTTATAACATTTAATCTCAGACATGAAGGATCATTTGTAATTGCATTTATTTCATTTACCACAGATCGATTACAATTAAAACAAATCCTAGTATCATTTTGAATATTTATATTTGGCAAATTGTTAGAATCGCGTCTAAACATTGCAATTTCTTGTTTAACTTCATCATCTCCTATACGGGGCATTTGTTGTATATTGTTCAAAAGATTGCAAATAAAGCATCTGAGTCTCTGAGCCATTATATATAAATATATATATATATATATAAATGTATATATATATGTATATATATAATTACGAATTGAATATATATATATATATATATATTCAATTCGTAATTAGAAACCAATATAATGGTCCCTATACGTATAGAATACAAAATGTATTTCGTTTGGATTAGCGAGATGCGTCCGCTGAGCGGGGAGGGGGTGTCTTGCGCTTCGAGTAGCTCGTGCGTAGCCGTAGCTGCTTGAAAACAATTCTCCGCGAGAGAGAACCAAGCTATCTCAATCGCTGGGCGAGCGCACCCTCGCCGCGCGCCTTGCATTTGTTTTCAAGCAGCTACGGCTACGCACGAGCTACTCGAAACGCAAGCCACCCCCTCCCCGCTCAGCGGACGCATCTCGCTAATCCAAACGAAATACATTTTTGTATTCTATACGTATAGTGACCATTATATTGGTTTCTAATTACGAATTAAATATATATATATATACATATATATATACATTTATATATATATATATATTTATATATAATGGCTCAGAGACTCAGATGCTTTATTTGCAATCTTTGAACAATATACAACAAATGCCCCGTATAGGAGATGATGAAGTTAAACAAGAAATTGCAATTGTTTAGACGCGATTCTAACAATTTGCCAAATATAAATATTCAAAATGATACTAGGATTTGTTTTAATTGTAATCGATCTGTGGTAAATGAAAATAAATGCAATTACAAATGATCCTTCATGTCTGAGATTAAATGTTATAA
>JASTWR010000934.1:17500-68858 GCA_030770355.1 Harpagoxenus sublaevis | reverse complement strand
ATCATATACAATCATTATATACATTAATACATTATAACACGTGTGTTATATAACATTTATATTGTTGAGTAGGAAATTACAACTAACGTATATATAACATTAACTTGGTGTTTGCTGGGTATATATATATATATATATATATATATATATATATACAGGGTGAATCTTAATGGATGCACCAACTTTTTACCATGGGAGATGGGTTACCGACTGCAACTGTAATCAACCGAAAGATCCATAGATGACATCTGGTTGGATCGACCGCTCCAATCGACATACAGGGAAGTCAAAAATTGTGCATCAAGTACCGTGTATCGTATTCTATACATACATACTTTTCTAGTATATCCAACTCTCTTCCCATACAGCACAAAAACCTCTTAAAATATACATGTTTAAAATATTTTTTAGGAAGTTTAAAATAATTTAAACTAATTCACAAAAATATTTTTTCAATGTTTCTATGTCCATCAAATCATGTCAAAAGAATATTTTCAAAAATGTTTTAAAAGATTGCATACAAATATGTTCAATAATATTTGTAAAATCTTTTAGAAATATTGCTTTAAAAAATAAAATGTTTCAATTTCTAAAAGATTTTACAAATATTGTTAAATATATTTTTATGCAATCTTTTAAAAACATTGTTGAAAATTTTTTTTAACAATCTGGCGAACATAGAAACATTTGTTGTAAACTATTTTAAAAAATATTTTGTGTTGTATGGACTAAGCGTTCTTTTTACAAAATTGTTTTCTAATAACGAGATTTTTTATTATTGCGCAACGTATGTACCGCATAAAAGAGATATCATTTGTTTCTGTGTATCTCTTTTATACAATTTTGTAAAAATAATGATTCTTTAATAAAGTTACTTGGTAGCGATTTCTTTTCACGCTTACGCGGAACATTTCAGCGCGTAAAAAGAAAGTTGCTGTATAGTACTTTATGGATATAAAAGAATAACTTAAAGAACTAAATTTTTATGCTTGTAGGATTATTTTAAGCAGTAATTAAGTTTGCGCAACGCGACCTGCTAGCGCTCAAGATCTGATGGATTGAATTGTACGGGCTTGCCGTGCAATAAGTCCACGGGTCTTGCGTGCCGGGTGCGTCGTGCAATTTTAAAAAGCTATATTTTGTGAAAGAATGGAGGGGGGACACTTCGAGCATCTAAAGTGAAAACATGATAAATTGACGATATGTTGCGCACGGCCACACGTTGATGCAATTTTTCATCTGCGTGCGCTCTTACGCAAAATGACTTTCTGTATGAGCCTTTACACATACTGAAAAAAGTCTTAAAATGTGGTACAATATGGCTCCAGGCGAAGGTCCACTTTTAAGAACCTAACGCGCCATTGCAATTGGTGGTATCTCACACGTGGTGCGGAAGTCCACTGTTATTACTTTTAATTTTTTAAGTTATTCTTTTATATCTCCATAAAGTACTATACAGCAGAATATTTCTTGCAGTAGAATTACGCATTTTTTAATAAGAATAGTAAGTAGAACATTTTTATATTTTTGCCGCTTCAGATCCAACTTTCTTTTTACGCGCTGAAATGTTCCGCGTAAACGTGAAAAGAAATCGCTACCAAGTAACTTTATTAAAGAATCATTATTTTTACAAAATCGTATAAAAGAGATACACAGAAACAAATAATATCTCTTTTCTGCGGTACATACGTTGCGCAATAATAAAAAATCACGTTATTAGAAAGCAATTGTGTAAAAAGAACGCGTAGTCCATACAGCACAAAATATTTTTTTAAATAGTTTACAAAAATATTTTTAGAATGTTTCTATGTTCGCCAGATTGTCAAAAAAATATTTTAAAAAAATGTTTTTAAAAGATTGCATAAAAATATATTTAACAATATTTTCAAAATCTTTTAGAAATTTAAAACTTTTAATTTTTTGAAGCAATATTTCTAAAAGATTTTCCAAATATTATTGAACATATTTGTATGCAATCTTTTAAAACATTTTTGAAAATATTCTTTTGACATGATTTGACGGACATAGAAACATTGAAAAAATATTTTTGGGAATTAGTTTAAATTATTTTAAACTTGTTAAAAAATATTTTAATATGTATATTTTAAGAGGTTTTTGTGCTGTATGGGAAGAGAGTTGGATATACTAGAAAAGTATGTATGTATAGAATACGATACGCGTTACTTGATGCACAATTTTTGACTTCCCTGTATGTCGATTGGAGCGGTCGATCCAACCAGGTGTCATATATGGATCTTTCGGTTGATTACAGTTGCAGTCGGTAACCCATCTCCCATGGTAAAAAGTTGGTGCATCCATTAAGATTCACCCTGTATATATATACACAACACAAATATGTAAAAAACAAAGTATTTACTTTTTTCAATTTAAATTATAGCTTATTTTGAATATCTCTAAGTATTGCCAATTTGTCTGTTTTATATTTTTGATCAATGTCTAGTAGTAGTAGTAGTAGCGAAGTAGTGGGTGGTTCTATTAAAGTCCCTGACGACACCTAGATCGTTGTGATCCATTGTATCTCCCCACTCTTTTATTAGCTAGGTGCTTGGAGCCAGTCTAGAACCTAGTACCAGGTTTAACAGATCTGACACCCTAGCTTTTTCTAAATCCTGGAAACTTAGGTACATTTGTCCCCAGGTTTTGTATCTTTTGCATATAAGTGCCGGACAATGACACAGTATATGCACGCTGTCTTCTTTCTCGTCCCCACATAAACGGCACTCCTTCCGTTCTTCGAGTCCGAGATTGAATAGGTGTGCTCTGAGTAGCGTGGAGTGGCCTGTAAGCAGTCCCACTGCCGCCCTCAGTCTCTGTTTATTCAGCGCCAGTAGTTCTTTAGCCCTACTTGGCCTGATGTTATTCATCAGGATCTTGGCCTGGCGGCAGGTCTTAGTTGCCTCCCACCTGACCAAGTGCTCTCTATCCAGACAGCACCTGATATCCTTTTTGCCTACTGCAAAAGGAATTCCTGCCACTTGGCCAGATGGTGCCTCATTTGCTCCCTTCTTGGCCAGTGTGTCTGCGGTTTCGTTGCCGGGTATTTCTTCATGCCCAGGCACCCATACCAAAGTGACCTTATTAGGTCCACTCAGTTTCTCCAGCGCCAGCATGCAATCCCAAACCAATAATGATTCGGTAGTTGTCTGTGCTAACGCTAGTATAGCTGCTTTGCTGTCCGAGCAGATGTTTAATCTCCTTCCTTTTGTGTTATTGGTAAATATGCAGAATAGTGGCTCCCTCACCGATTTTATTGAACTTAGGCTTAATCGACGCGTTTTTGCGTGAAATGAAAGAATCTGGCAGAAAAAAGTGTCGCTCTGCCTCGCGAAGCGAGATATTAACAGTTAAAGTTGACGACTATCAGGTTAGGAATTCTGTCATACCGACGCGATGTAGCGACTGGTAGCGACCACGAACATGCCCTGCGGCCACATGCGCATGCTCCGTAGCCGCACGCGTATGCAAAAGTGCGCGAATTGAAAACCTATATATACTTATAATGCATATCGCTTGACTTTTGATGATGAATATGTCGCAGCCACATGGTGTACACACACACACACACACACACACACACACGCGGGGGGGGGGGGTGCAAGGGAGGCCTTTGGCCCCCCCTCCCGCAACCCCTCCCCGGTAGGCAGGGTGGACCTCGCTTTACAACTTAGCATAGGTTAGTGACGCGCTTTAGCAAGTATGTGCTTTGTATGTGCTTCAACTTACAAAGCGCATACTTATAAAGCGCGTCACTAACCTATAGATTAGCGGCGCGCCTTACAAGTATGTGCTTTGCATGTGCTTCAACTTACAAAGCGCATACCACGCATACTTGTAAAGCGCGTCACTAACCTATGCTAAGGTGTAAAGCGAGGTCCACCCTGGCTATCGGCGGAGGGGGGGCCGAAGGCCCACCTTTGCACCCCCGCGCGCGTGTGTGTGTGTGTGTGTACACAATGTGACTGCGTCATATTCATCATCAAAAGTCAAGCGATATGCATTATAAGTGTACATAGGTTTTTAATTCGCGCACTTTTGCATGCGCGTGCGGCCACGAAGCATGCGCATGTGGCCACAGAGCTAACAGAGCATGCGCAAGTGGCCGCGGGACATGGACAGCATGGTTAATAGTTGCTACATCTCGTCGGTATGACAGGTCTCATAACCTGATAGTTGTCAACTTTAAGGGGATCCTAAAGTCGTATGAATTACCGACATTACAGATTCTCAATGGATCTTTTAATTGGCTTTATAGAATTGCAAAAATCTTTTACAGAATTAAAGTACGCACAAAAATCTATACGAGACAACCGCGATTTTATATCAAAAACACCAAAAAATTAAAAATATTACTTATTTGGACACATACAGCTGTCACCTGACGACAATATTTGCTTAAAACAAAAATTCTGCAGTTTATACATACATAATGTTTATCATCTCGTATTGGGTAAACATGTAGGAATATATCGTGCAAGTAGAAGTAAGATTCAATGCGTACAAAAAAAGATCCATTGAGAGAAAGTTTTAGTAATGCAAATTGATGCAAATACGGATGCAGACTGACAAGAAGAGCAGTATTGCATGCATCAATAGTTGCCGGATCTTGTCAGAGATGGCGCTGCCTGCAATCTGACAAGGACAGATATATCGTATAGGTATCCGTTAGACAAGGACAGGTATAGCACGGTAACACAGAAAACATAGTAAACGATCGAAATTATCGATTATTTTTAGTTCCGTGCTAGATCGTGGCGCTGTCACGTTGGAGTTTGCCTGTCACTTTAGGATCCCCTTAACTGTTAATATCTCGCTTCGCGGGGCAGAGCGACACTTTTTTCTGCCAGATTCTTTCATTTCACGCAAAAACGCGTCGATTAAGCCTAAGTTCAACGAAATCGGTGAGGGAGCCACTATTCTGCATATTTACCGTGTTATTTTTCAGGAGGTGTTCTGTGCACCTCAGGATAGCCAGTATTTCAGCCGTAAAGACTGTAAAATGGCTTCCCATAGGAATACTCTCCCTATGGTCATCCTTCGGTCCGTAAATTCCCGCTCCAAAGCGGTTGTCAATGCCTGATCCGTCGGTGAACCACAGGTCCACATTGGGGTCCTTGGCTCTCTTTGGGTCCAGCCATTCTTTTCTGGTTGGTATCCATTTTATAAAATGTTTTACCAACTGGTATCTCCTTAGAGTCCTGTCTTGTTTTAAAGTGAAAGGTTGTTTCTGGAGAAGGCTGAGCTTTGTGTGCCCTAGGCCAGTGTTCCTCCATTCCCCCTGACACTTTAGTCTATATGCTGCGTTTCTGGCTGCATTAACTACTGCAAGGTCCAGGGGAGGTACACAGAGTGCTACCTTCAGCGCCTCTGTGGGTGTGGTTTTCATAGCCCCTACTGCCGCCTTTAGGTAACTACCCTGTAGGCTTTGCAGAAGGTTCTTTGCCTCCACTTTCCTTGTCCTGGGCCACCAGATCACAGCCGCATAGAGCAGTCTCGGTAATAGCACCGCCCTGTATAGCCATAAGGCCACCCCAGCGCTGATGCCCCAAGACTTGCCCATAGCTCTTCTACACATCCACATGCACGTGTAGAATTTTTTCCTGCTTTCTGCAAGGTGTAATTTCCAGTTAAGTTTAGGGTCTAGAAACAGGCCCAAGTGCTTAACTGAATCCGTAAAAGGAATTTCCTTTCCCCAGAGCTTAAAAGGCTCAATAGGTTCCGGTTTGTATTTCCTGGTGAAGATCATTATATTGGTCTTTGACGGATTTACCGTCAGACCTTTGACCTTACACCACTTTTGGACGATTTTCAGGGCCTTGTTCATTCGGTCCCTTAGTATGTTTAGAAAGGATCCCGTAATCACTATGGCTATGTCATCCGCATAGCCACAGGTCAGGAAACCCTTCTCTTGCAGCTCCATTACGAGATCGTTAACGACAAGGCACCAAAGTAGGGGGGATAAAACCTTTCCCTGTGGGCATCCTTTGCCTGGTTTGCCACTTATAATAGTGTCGTCATGCATGACCATCAGGTTCCTCCCCGCCAACATGTCCTCTGTCCAGTCCACCAGCGGTTCCGGGACTCCATGTCTGGTCAATGCTTCTTTGATAGCTATGGTCGAGGTCGGGGGCTGGTTCCGTGGGCTGGGTGGGTCCACGGGACGATGAGAAGCCCTCGCTCGGGCCCGGTTATATCGGGGGGGGGGGGGGGCGGAGTCGCGTCGGCGGCCGAAGAGGGGAAGGTGCAGGAGGACCCCATGGATTTCGCGGAAGATCAATGTCGTAAGGGTCCTCCAGGCGAACCTAAACCACGCCCGCGCTGCCCAGGATTTATTTATCCACACGATGGCAGAGCGCGGGTGTGGTTTGGGGATAATCGCGGAGCCCTACAGGGTCCCAGTAGCCCACCCCTGCTGGGCCAAAGACCGCAGTGGCTCCGCGGCTATCACGTGGCGGGCACTGCCGCAGGCCCCCCCGTGCACTCGTGGTGAAGCCGGGGTGGGTTTTGTGGCGGTGCATTGGGGGTCCACTTCCGTCGTGGGCGTGTACACCCCTCCGAGCTGGGACCTGGCCAGGTTCGAGCGGACGCTCCACGATATGGAGGGATGCGTCCGCCGATGCCCTACTGGCCGGGTCATAGTGGCGGGGGACTTCAATGCAAAATCCACGCTTTGGGGTTCCCCGCGCACTGACGCGAGGGGCAGCGTCCTGGAGGGGTGGGCGGCGGGGCTCGGCCTGTGTCTCATAAACACGGGCCGAGTAAGCACCTGTGTGCGCCGGCAGGGGGCCTCGGTGATTGATCTCACTTGGGCGACTCCCCCTGCCGCGCGCGAGATACACGGCTGGAGGGTGGCCACAGAGTCTCTGTCGGACCATCGTTTCATTGAAATGATGGTCCAGGCCACTCCTCCGGCAGTGCTGTCCCGCCGCCGCGCCGCGGAGAAAACGCGGCGGAGATGGGCCCTCAAGAAGTTGGACCGGGATCGCCTACTAGCGGCGATTCTGGTCCTAACTTGGGGAAGGGCGGAGGGCGACGCCCTTGCCGAGGGGACCGGGGAGGTGGATGTGGACGCGGAGGCGGATCGGTTGGTGGAGGCCGCGTCGCGAGCGTGCGACGTGGCGATGCCCCGCGTCCGCACCACCCCCCCCCCCCGACGAGCCGCCTATTGGTGGACGGATGAGATCGCCGAGCTTCGGCGCTCGTCCGTCCACGCGTGCCGGCGGTGGCTGATGGCCCGCGCTGGGCGCGGTGCCCTCGGCGAGAGGGAGGCGGAGGAGGCCTGGCGTGCTGCCCGCCAGGAACTCTCCTTGCCATCTTCGCGGCCAAGAAGAAGGCCTGGGAGGAGCTCCTCGCTACGGTAACGGAGGATCCGTGGGGGCGTCCGTATAAGTTTGTCATGGACAAGCTCAAGCCATGGACGCCCCCGCTCACGGAAACACTGGCCCCCCAATTGTCGACGGGGTGGTGGATACACTTTTCCCCGCCGACAGAGGAGGAGAGGTCCTCTTTCCGGAGATTAGAGTTCCGGAATGGAGAGAGGACCTGGAGTCAGTGGGGAGGAGGTGGCAAGGGCTATCCGCGGGGTCAAGAGGCGAAAGGCCCCTGGCCCCGACGGAATCCCAGGCAAGGTCTGGACCTTGGCCGCGGGGGAACTGGCCGGATGGATGCGGGAAGTTTTTACCGCATGCCTGCGCACCGGCCGGTTCCCCAGAAGATGGAAGGAGGCCAGCCTGGTCCTCCTGCCAAAGGCGGGTAAGCCCGCGGATTCCCCGTCCGCGTACAGGCCCGTGTGCTTGCTGGACGAGGCGGGCAAGATCTTCGAGAGGATCATTGCCGCGCGCCTCGTCCAGTACCTGTCCCGGGGTGAGGGAAGAGGTTTCTCCGACGACCAATTCGGCTTCCGTGCGGGGAGGTCAACCGTGGACGCGATCAGGCGCGTCCTCTCCCGCGCAGAGGCCGAGATTGAGGAGGGGGGAGTGGTGTTGGGGGTGTCGTTCGACGTCGTCAACGCCTTCAACACCCTCCCCTGGGAAGTGATAGGGAGGGCGTTAGTGAGGTTTGACGTCCCTCCCTACCTCATCAGGGTCGTCGGAGACTATTTCCGGGACAGGGGCCTGAGGTACACGGACCAGGACGGGGCCCTGAGGGTCAGGCTCGTTGAGCGCGGTGTTCCGCAGGGGTCGGTGTTGGGGCCCCTGCTGTGGATCATCGCCTACGACCTGGTCCTCGGGGTGGCCCTCCCCAGAGGATGCTGGCTCACGGGGAGGGCTGGCAGGAGGCCATCAGGCTGGCCAACGTGGCGGCGGCGAGTGTGGTGCGCGCCATCCGGGCGCTGGACCTAAAAGTGGCCCCTTATAAAACGCAGGCGACAATGTTCCATGGCTGCCTTGCGGGGGGGTCACCACCGGGAAGACTCAGCGTCCGGGTGGAAGGGACAGAGGTCCCAATCACTCCCCACCTCCTATACCTGGGAATCTGGATCGATCGGAGAAGGAGCTTCGGCGAGCACGTTGCCCGCGTGGTCGCGAAGGCGAGGGCAGTGGCCAATAGCCTGGCCAGGCTGCTGCCAAATATTGGCGGGGCCAGCGGGAGCGTGCGTCGCCTCTACGTGGCAACGGTCCACTCGGTGCTGCTGTACGCAGCACCGGTGTGGGAGGAAAAGGTGGGCAGAGATGCCCGCCTTGGTGGGCAGCTGGCGGCGGTCCAAAGGCTTATAGCCAACAGAGCCGCCAGGGCCTACCGGACCGTGTCACACGTGGGGGCGACTACCCTCGCCGGAGTCCCCCCGATTCACCTGGTCGCCAGGTCGCATATACACGTGTATACGCGGACCAAGGCGATCAGGGACGGGGGGGGGGTGTCATCACGTTGAGGGTCAAAAGGGCGCTGAGGCTCCAGGCCAAAGCGACCCTCCTGCGAGAGTGGAAGGAATTCCTCGCGAACCCCCAGTTGTGGGGCAGGAGGGTCAGGGAGGCCATCCGGCCGGTCCTAGGGGAGTGGGTGGAGCGTAAGGGGAGAGGCCTTACGTTCCACACGGCGCAGGTGACCACCGGGCATGGGTGCTTCAGTGATTACCTGTGCCGGATCAGAAAAGAGCGCACCACGCGTTGCCACCATTGCTCGGAGGAGGTAGACACGGCGCAGCATACGCTGGAGGAGTGCCCAGCGTGGGAGGAGCAGCGCCGTGTCCTCCGGGCAAGCGTGGGGAAAGACCTTGCCCTCCCGGCCATCATCGCCGCGGCGATAGCCGGTGGAGAGGAGGGCGAGGCAAAATGGAGGGCGTTCGTCTCCTTCTGCAGCGCAGTCATGTCGCAGAAGGAGGCAGCCGAACGCGTTAGGAGGGAGGAGGCACCGCCCCCTTCCAGTGACAGCGAGTAGAGCGACGGGGTGGGTCTGGGCCGCAGACCGCCGCCGCCACCACGGCGGCGGCGTTACTTTTTACGACGTCGCGGGCCCAGGAGCGGCCCCCCCGTCGTGGTTCCGGCTCCGGAGGGGGGCGGCACGTGACAGTGCCGGGGGGAAGGGCGCAATAATGCGCACAGAAGGCCCTTCCCCCCTCCTCCCCCCTTTCGGAACGTGAGGTAGGTCGCCGCCGCCGGTTGATGGCGGTCGGCGGTCTTGGACGGGTTCCCCCCCCTAACTTGAGGGGGGACCGTGGGGGTGGTAGCGGGCGTGCGGGCGGGGTTCACCGCGCGCCCGCAGTAGAACCCACCCCTGCTAGAGGGGCGACGGTCTGGGTGGATGTCCTCCCATTCCGCCGCGGTGGTATCAGGAGGTGGCTCCAAGGTGCCGGGGGAGACGCCGGTGGCGTCTCCCGGGTTGGTGCCCAAGTCTGGGCCTGGCGCTGGGGGGCCCCGGAAGAATCAGCGCGTTTCCCGGGGTCCCCCCCCCTGACAACGAGCGCCGTGAGGGACATCCGCAGGAGTTTTAGTGGGCAGGGAATGCATGCAGTATCGTGAGCGATGTGCATGCTATACAATCCCACACTCCCCCCGTTATGCCTCTCCCCGGAAGCGGGGGGGTCTTCCCCGAAAGGGGTTACTGGGCAAACCTGGGACTTTCGAGCCCCAGGGATCCCAGTAGTTGAAGATTTCTCCTGCGTCAAAAAAAAAAAAGCTATGGTCGAGGTGCTATCAAAAGCCTCTTCGATATCCAAAAAGGTCCCAATAGCGTATTATTTAGCCTCTAGCTGTGTCTCTATTTTGCCCGTCAGGTGGTGTAGAGCGGTCTCAGTAGACCTGCCCTCCCTGTAGGCATACTGGGCACTAGCTAGGGGATGGTCCCTTAAAGGTCCATTTTTAAGAAACCTATCAACCAGTCTTTCTAAGGTCTTCAGAAGAAAGGATGTTAGGCTGATAGGTCTGTAGTCCTTAGCCCTGATATGTCCATTCCTACCGGGCTTGGGAATAAAAACCACCTTGGTAGCTCTCCATTTCTGGGGGACATGTCTTAGAGCAATTCTAGCCCTAAAGATTTTGGTCAATTGGCCTATCATTACTCCCAGTCCCTCCTGGAAAAGTATGGGGTGTATACCGTCCGGTCCCGGAGCCTTATACGGCTCGAAGGAACCGACAGCCCACTCCACTGCCTGTGGAAAAACCACCTTTGCCGCCAAGTCCCATGCCCTAGGCTTGTATATAGCCCTAGGCTGTCCTTGGCTTCCTATTTCCGAAGAGATCTTCTGAAATCCCGGGAAGTGGACCTCCATGAGATGATTCAGAGTCTCTCCGGTTGATTCAGTGAACTCCCCACTAGGTAGCTTGAGACAGCTCCACTGTGGGTTGCTCTCTTTGCAGAGGATTCTGCACAGTCTGGATGCTTCTGGAGCACTCTCGATACTTGCACAGAAATTCCTCTAACCTGTTTTCTTAGCGTTTACTATCGCTTTTTTATAGACACGCTGGGAGTCCCTGTACTTTTCCCAGGCTACCGGCGTGTCCACATTTTTAGCCCTATTAAAGAGCCTTCTCCCCTCAGCCCTGAGCTTTGATAGCTCTTTATTCCACCATGAAATTTTGGCTGAGGCGTTTTTCAGCTCCAGTGGACAATTCATCTCGAAGGATTGCCTGATGGCATCATTCATAAAGTCTGACGCCAATTCCAGGTCCTCCTTCGTGTGAAATCTGATCGGAGCATTTTTAAGCCGACTTGCTAGGTCGGCCCTAAAGCCCTCCCAATTTGTTTTTTTGGGGTTTCTCCCCCACTTGTCCTCCTTTTGTACTTGCACAAGGTCAAAACGGATCTGCCTGTGGTCGGATCCTGAAGGTTCATTTGAGACCCTCCATCCCGCCACCAGATCCACCATGCCCTTTGTGCATAAGGTAATGTCTATCACTTCCTGTCTTCTAGGGTTCAGGAAGGATGGTTCCGTTCCTTTATTTAGGATTTGCAAGTCGGTGTTCATAACAAAATTGAGTAGGTTTTCTCCTCTCGGTTTTATGTCGGTGCTTCCCCACACTAGATGGTGGGAATTTGCATCGCACCCCAAGAGTAGGTCTAGCCCTCTCTCTCTCTCATAACCCACTAATTCTATCATGTTCCTTGGGGGAGGGGCGGTTCTTCCGAGTCGTAGGGCATGTAAACTGACCCCACTATCAGATTCCTGACCCCTCCATTGGCCATCTTCAATTTCAGTTTTACAGCGACTAAGTCGCCGTCACTGAACTGTGGTAGTAGACAAGCGTCTCATCCTTTTACCGCAATGCATGCCCTTGGTCGGTCCGCATTGTCGGCTTTAAACAACCTACCACAGCCACCCAGGCCCATAACGCGTCCCTTGATAAGCCACGGTTCCTGGATGAGAAATAAGTGCTTTGTGTGCATCACAGCTGCGCACTTGGCCAATACAGCCGAGGCGCTTTTGCTGTGATGCAAATTAATTTGTATGAAGGGGATACCCGAGTCCGCCATTTCTAAGCAGTACCCGCCTTATCCACCTTCTTACTCGTTGCCCCTCCGCAGTCACCTCCTGGCAACCTAACCGTTGCCTGGCCGAGTCCGCAGAAGGGCTTAAAATTGAGTGCTTTAGGAGCCCTCAACGTTCCCTCCCCGATAAGAACAGCAAAGTGGGTGCTCGTGGCATCCCTACTCTCGCTGCCCCGTGCGACCACCCAATCCGCGGCCTGGAGTCCCTGATTTTGCCTGTGAAGAACTTTTGCCCAGACAACATTCGGCCTGGTTAGGGTGGCCATGGTTCCCATGGACTACCCTGAACGCAGGTTGGACGACAAAGAGGTGGTCCTCTTGAAGGAAAAGGTGAGAAACCGTATCCTTGGCATTGCGAAGGGTACCAAAGCTCCCACCTTCAAGGGCACCGTTGATAGGGGCGTGGCGGTCATTTTCAACTGCACCGATAAGGAGACTGAAGAGTGGCTTCGAAGCCTAACTTCAGAAATTGATTTAAATGGGGTCCGGCTGCGTGTGCTGCGGCTCCATGAGCTTCCTAAGCGACATCGGGTCGTAGTGCATGTGGAGGACCCTAAAATGCCTGTCAAGGAAGCGATACTATCGCGATACTATCGCGATACTATCGCTTCCTTGACAGGCATTTTAGGGTCCTCCACATGCACTACGACCCGATGTCGCTTAGGAAGCTCATGGAGCCGCAGCACACGCAGCCGGACCCCATTTAAATCAATTTCTGAAGTTAGGCTTCGAAGCCACCCTTCAGTCTCCTTATCGGTGCAGTTGAAAATGACCGCCACGCCCCTATCAACGGTGCCCTTGAAGGTGGGAGCTTTGGTACCCTTCGCAATGCCAAGGATACGGTTTCTCACCTTTTCCTTCAAGAGGACCACCTCTTTGTCGTCCAACCTGCGTTCAGGGTAGTCCATGGGAACCATGGCCACCCTAACCAGGCCGGATGTTGTCTGGGCAAAAGTTCTTTGATCGACGACGATCTTAGGTCTTTTGCCCGGCTGTGCAGTACCGGGACTGGGTGTGCTCTGTTCCGACCTGAGTCGTTTGCACGACCCAGCGGACACGCGCTCCCCCGTCTCCAGTATTGCCGCAGGAGCAGAGTTCGATTCTGGGATAGGCTTTTCAGCCACACCCTTCTCCTCCATCTGCCTCTGCCTTTCATAGCGGCGACGCGCCGCCCCACTAAGTTTTTCAACCCGGTTTTTACCGGCTTGTGGCTGGGCCTTATCCGGCTTCTCCCCCAAGCCGCCCGGTCTAATTTCCTCCGGTCGTTCGTCACCTAAGGTGGCCACTCCCTGGAGGACATCTGTGAAATCATTTTGTGTTTTTGGTATACTCATTTTTGTTCCCACGATTACCGCGGTCGCGCGATTTCACCCAGGCAGAGCCGCGATTGCCCGGGGCTTGGCTAAATACTCCCGGAGGGCGCCCGGTATCCGGGAGGCACCGTTTGCGACGCAGCACCCCCTGCGCCACGCAGCCTTCAGCACGGTTGCACACACCTTGGCTTGGGAGGTTCCTCTTAGTTGGTCGCGCCCGGATACACCCCTGAGCGGGTGAACCCCGCGCGCGACCTTAAGCCCCTCCACCCGCCTCAGCGCGGCCACCCGCAGCCCCCGTACGCGTCGGGTCCGCCGAGCGGTCCCGTCGTCCCCAGCGCCCCGCGGACCGCGTGCGCCCGCCCCGAGGCTACGACAAGGTGGGAACCCGTCGGGGGGGATCAATGTCTATCTTTTGTTTTTTTAATTCCAAAAGTTCTCTTAGATAATCATCCTTATTGTTACGTTTTAAATCTCCTGAAACAATTTTTTTATATAGTTTATGGAAAATTTATGTAATTTATTTTTGTGTCAATTGAAAAAATATTACTAACTTGAAGTTGAAGGTTCCTCATCCATGTGATGGCCAAGAGGCGTAACGAGAAATTTTTCTGCGTATGATGAGTGAAAATTTTAATTATAATAAAATCTTTGCGACTAAGGGTGTATTCCGAACGATACCTGTTTGGCTTAGTTTTGTTTTTTGATGTTGGCAGCCACTTAACTAAACTAACCGAGAAGTGTTCCGAAACCAACATAACCTGCAAATAGGTCAACGGTTACAGTGATACGCAGACCAAAGCTAGTGAAACCCAATAATAAGTTTAAAGTTGATAAGTTGAATAAAATTGACAACACAATGTCAGACGAAATGTTCAATTTCTAAATTCAAGATTGCGACAACAAGATATACAACTTCTTAGTGACTAAAAACGTTTATGATTTTGCTCATAATGGTAAGTAATTGTAACGTTATTTTAATAAGTCTATGTAAAGTACTGCAATCATCCGCCATTTTTGGCTTCATTACACGAACAAACAGCGTATACATATAAGGGTTTTCGCGGTTTTCGCACACATGAATTAGGTTTAAAAACTGCACTTAACGTGTAGCTAAGTTACACTATGTAATATGATAAATATGCACTTAGGTGCACTTTTAAACGCCATTTTGGCTCCAAATGCTAAAGAATTGAGACAATGTGGATTGCGGTACTTTATAAATCTAGTGACTTCCCTGCCGATAATGTTCGATTAAAACGTAATCCGTTTTAATCGGTTTTAATCGGTTCAATCCGCGCCCGGATTAAAAAGTAATCGATTTTAATTCTGAACTAATCATAATCGGTTTTGATATCGCTTTTGCGGATTATTTCCAATCCGAAATCATTACATTCTAATCCATATTGTCACTCCAAAATAAACACTAATAATCGGATGAATATATAATCCAAAATAATCCGCCTAATTTGTATATTATTTTTTAAGAGATGAGTCCGTTTCAATTACAAAAACACCGATTTAATAAAATCGGTTGAATCCATCTGAATCCGATTTGCTAGGAAAGACAACATTAATCCGTTTTAATTCGAAATTCAGCGATTGCGCGTATGCAATTTCTATCCGTTTTAATAATATCCAATTTTAACAATTGAGTTGATTTTGTAATCCGGTTTAATCCAAAATTTACCAATTTCGGGGATAAAAAGTAAATGAATTTGAATGCAATAAAAATTCAATTTATATAGTCTGTGATAAAGCAACAGTAATTCGTTTGAATTTAAAATTTTCCGATTTTTCGGATAAAAAGGAAATCGGATATAATGCAATTAAATCGAATTTTTGTCATAATTATATTCGACTGTGTATATAAATAAAGAAACAAAATTGTATTTATTACAAAGTTATATTTATTATTGAATTTTAAATGTATTCGGAGGTTTGCATAAATATCTACAATATCATACATCTATGTGAATAAGCTTGCTTTTGATATTGCTTATGGGAACTATTGAGCTGTGTACATAATCTTCTGATTCTATCCTATCCATGTACGATACTTTAAACGGTTTGTTGAAACTAATTGTAATTTTTTATATTTGCATGTGGCATTTATTATTTAATAGAATAATGTGCATTATTTGATCATATTTGCCTGAATGTAACTAAATCGTATCGTTCGTTCTTTTCGCTTTGCGATACTTCTGGCTGTGAAATCCCTGCCGAAAATGTCCGATTAAAACCGATTAAAACATAATCCGTTTTAATCGGTTTTAAACAGTTTTAATCGGTTCATTCCGCGCTCGGATTAAAAAGTAATCGATTTTAATTCCGAACAAATTATAAAATCAGTTTTAATATCGCTTTCGCGGATTATTTCCAATCCGAAATCATTACATTCTAATCTATACCCAATCAGCAGACAATGTTTCTTAAGGGAGAAACCTGCTTTAGAACGCTTCAAAAAGCATAATTTTTGCAATTTTTTTTCTCGGCTCCAATAAAACGATTCATTTCTAAACTTTTGGGGTGTTTTAGTACACATTTTGATATTAACAAAAAAATTTTTTATACAAAAATATTGATTTAATGCACGGAGAAAATTGCTACGGTTGTTACAACAATATTCTCTATGATTAAAAAAGAAATGTATGTAAATTCAAGTTAAATTGATATCACATTGAATGTAGCTGTTAAGATATGCCCATTTATACAGTTTTCATAACCGTAGTTCTTACGATACGTAACATTCGGTTACAATACCCTCGTATATGGTTGCCTCAACCAAAGGATTATTGCTATCTCTCTTATGTGGTCTGCAGCACAAATATTATGGTTGAGAGATCCATAAGATATAGTTGCACGGTACAGCATTGATTGTGAGAGTTCAGTTCCATCGCAGTCATCATCGCGTGCAGAAGTGTTTTCATCATTGCATAAAATAAAGTGTGTTTATATTACATTTGTGGTTTAATTGAGAGATAAGTGGCAATATAAAGGCAATGGGGATTAACTACGACAATCGGCTGAAAGTGCACTGTCCTAAATTGAATTTTATCAATATAGATATCGGATTTTTATATGCAGATTGGTGATGAAAAAGAGCAATTAATAACTAAGATTATGTTCTTCTATATTTATAATCAAAATATGTAATTATACCTTAACATATGTTGGATATTATAAATAACATAATCTTAGTTATTAATTGCTCTTTTTCACCAATCTGCATATGAAAAATCCGATGTTTATATTTATCAATATGGTTGCAGGAGCCGTACCGAAACGTAATCATTATGGCTGTAATATCTATATATTATGGTTGTAACATTCATATAGCAGCTACCCTCACTATGGTTGGGGCAACCATATAGGTCACTTCCAGAGTACAATGGTTTCCATAACCCTTTTGTATGGATGGGCGAAAATTAACATTATTATTCTGTTGTAGCAACCGTAACTTTTTCTCCGTGTGTGAAATGTTTAGCAATATTCACAACGCCTTTTTTTCATTCTCGTACACTCTAGCGTGCGTAATTTGTCTGTAACAAAAAAACAAAAACATTTATTAATTTTTATGTAATTACTTTCTATGTAAACTTAAAAAACTTTTTAAATATCGAAAATTAAACAAATTGTGAGACTTTGAAGAAAAACTGAAGTATGTTGTGCCGTAACCGGCAGTTGATGCTCAGGGCCGGCACAGGATTTGGGAATTTCGGGTTGGAGGTGGTGCACACCACGGAGTGTTCGAATGAATGTTACTTAGATATTTCCTCTCAAATATCTTTAATTAAAATACTTGACAATTGATAACGGTCTTGATTTCTTTATACAATTCCCGAGATTATTCTAAGTTTAATAATTACTAAAGGTGACCGCACGTTCGTTAAGATTTCTTATGACTGACTGCCCGCCCGATCTTCCGATTCGGCAGTATTTACAATGTCGGACCGACGTTCTGTTGCTAACTCGGGGCGCTCCCGAGTTAGCGTTGACTTCTCGTCGTCAGCGCTCTGCGCTGACCTTCGCATCAGCGCTTTCGGTAAACCTGGAGTTGAACGCTCTGGGTTCCGGTGTCGGTTTGCATCGGATGATCGTCGTCCGATGCAATCGTCAGGTTTTTCGGCGGATTTCGTATTCGAATTCAGTTGCTAGGGTCGGATTACTTATAAGTTATATAATTAATAATTATAGCGTTGTGCGCTCACAAGTAAAACTTTGAAAAAGTCACAATTTGTTTAATTTTCGTTATTTAAAAAGTTCTTTAGGTTCACATAGAAGGTAATTACATGAAAATTAAGAAATGTTTTTTTGTTGTAAACAAATTACGCACGCTAGAGTGTACGAAAATGAAAAAAAGGCGTTGTGAATATCGGTAAACATTTTATATTAAAGATCAACATTTTTGTAAAAAAAAATTTTTTTTTTAATGACAAAATGTGTACTAAAACACCCCAGAAGTTTAGAAAAGGTTTGTTTTATTGGAGCCGAGAAAAAAAATCGCAAGAATTATGCTTTTTGAAGCGTTCTAAAGCAGGTTCCCCCCTTAAATGTTTTTTAAATATTTATTTTTGATTTATTATACATTTTTACAATTTATTGTAAAAATAATATTTATATAAAGTTTATTTAATTAATATTTTTTTTACATTAATTTTTTATTTGACATAATAATTTACAGAAGATATTTATTTTAAGTGTATTTGATATTTATTTAACGTTGATTTAATATTTGTTTTACATTAATAATTCATTTGCAATAATGATTTAAAATAAACATTTAACATTTATTCAACATTAATTTAATATTTATTTTACATAAATTATTCACTTTCAATAATGATTTAAAGAAACATTTATTTAACATTTATTCAACATTAATTTAATATTTGTGTTATATTGATTAATTATTGCAATAATGGTTTTAAAAAACATTTATTTAATATTTATTCAACATTAATTTAATATTTATTTTATATTAATTATTCATTTGCAATAATAATTTTAAAAAACGTGTTTAACATTTATTAAACCTTATATGATATTTATTTTACATAAATTATTCATTTACAATAATGATTTTGAAGAATATTTTTTAATTGGGGACTTGAATAAGTTCTCGCTGTTTTTTCGTGAAAATGAATGCTTTATTTTAGAAAATTAGTAAAGAACATGTCATTGAAAGTATTGTCCATCGCTAGCCACTACTTTCTCCCATCTTTCTGGCAGCATACGAATACCATGTCGAAAGAACGACTCATCTTTTGAGGTTATCCACGAATCGACCCATTTTTTGGCATCTTCATAAAAATGGAAGTGCTGCTCAACCAGGCCATAAGTCATCGATCGGAACAAGTGGTAATCGGAAGGAGCAATGTTCGGTGAATACGGCGGGTGGGGTAGGATTTCCCATTTGAGCGTTTCCAAGTAGGTTTCGACCGGTTTTACAACAAGTGGCCGAGGGTTGTAATGCTGCAAAATTACTTTGTCGTGTCTATCCTCGTATTGAGGCCGTTTTTCTTTCAATGGTCGGCTTAAACGCATCAATTGTAGTCGATAGCGATCTCCCGTGATGGTTTCGTTGGGTTTGAGGAGCTCATAATACACTACACCCAGCTGATCCCACCAAATACAGAGCATGAGCTTGGAACCATGGATATTCGGCTTTGCCGTTGATGTTGATGCATGGCCGGGCTTACCCCACGATTTTCTACGCTTCGGGTTATCGTAGTGTATCCACTTTTCATTGCCAGTCACGATACGATGCAAAAAACCTTTCCTTTTCTGCCGTTGTAGCAGCTCTTCACACGTGAAAAAACGCCGTTCGACGTCTCTCGGCTTCAATTCGTACGGCACCCAATTTCCTTGCTTTTGAATCATTCCTAATGCTTTTAAACGTTTGGCAACTGTTGTGTGATCAACTGCTAATGATACTGCAAGTTCATTTTGCGTCTGACTTAGGTCTTCATCGAGTAATGCTTCCAATTCTTCGTCTTCAAACTTTTTTGGTGCGCCAGAGCGTTCTTTATCTTCAACATCAAAATCATTATTTTTAAAGCGTCTAAACCAATCTCTGCACGTTGTTTCCGACAGAGCATGGTCGCCGTAAGCCTCCACAAGAATTCTATGTGCTTCAGCTGCAGATTTTCTTTGAAAAAGTTATGCAGTAAAATTCCCCGCAAATACGCTTTTTTTTGGCACAAAATTCGACATGTTTAACGCTATGAAAAAATATTTTGTTTACACTTCGTCGGAATAACATATAGGGGAGACAGGGGCTAAACCGTCAATTTCTTTTCGGTGCCGATTTTTAACAACAAAATAAGTAATTTTAGTTAAATGTGGTATACCATTGTAAAAAGTGAACCTTTAGCTACAAAATTTATATAGGAACTTTTTGTCTACGTCGCTTTGTTTAACCGGTATAGATCAGAAACAACCGGTGGAAAAATCGAAATCTCAAAAATGCCGGGGTAAAGTCGTCACTCCATAAATACATAATTCCGATTATGAAAACTGATAGGATACATTTTATTAACTATTTGTTGATAGAAAAATTTACATTTATTAATTAGTGTTAAAAAATTTCATTATTTTGTGTTTTTGTGTGAGTGTACGGATTCTATAACTCAAGAACTAATCAACCAAATATTTAAAAAAAATATATGAAATAGGGGTAAAAAAAACGAAAAAATGTAATAAAATTATAAAATTTGCCAATATTGTAAAAGTCCACCCCGGGTGCTTATTGAGCTTACTGACGGATTAGCCCCAAACACAAGTTTCAGGTTTGATCGCCCACGAAATATTAGACATCAACGATAATGAAAAAACTACACTGGATTCGTGTTCAGCATGCATTACTCTTTATAATCACGTACCTCGAGATTTGGAGAGCAAATATTATTGCAGATATTACAAAATTTCCACGCGCAGAAAATTTCACTTTCACCTTCCGAAAACAGGTTAGCTCTCGTAAAAATCATAACACGGCAGGTAACCTGCCCAAACTCCGTTGGTCACATGGGTACCATAAGCAGCGTTTACAATGTTAATAGCGAGTTCGCACAATATACAGGTTCCGAGATATTTGATTTGACGGTTTTACCCCGTAGACGGTTTAGCCCCGGTCTCCCCTACTGTCATTTCGAGTCTAATGGTGGAGCTTCACGATGAAGTTGGCTGTAGTATTGCCTGATGCAAAAAGGCTAAGATAATCATCTGTCGGGAAACAACGAGAACTTATTCAAGCCCCAATAACATTTATTCGACAATAATGTAATATTTATGTTATATTGATTATTTATTTGTAATAATAATTTTAAAAAACATTTATTTAATATTAATATTTACTTAAAATATTATTTAACAATAACTATTTAATTATAAGAAATCATCATTTTTTTGTTATCGTTTTGCTCTATAAATTATTTGGCGGTAGGGGCCTATTGCACAATGATTTACAAGTTAATAATATTAGTGAAAGAGCTTTGTTTTTTACTAATATTATTAATTGGAAATTATTGTGCAATAGGCCCTTGCTGTCCGCTATGAACATATGACGGAGCGCGCGCGGCGCGGCACGACAGCGCGGGCTTGCGCGCCGGGAATAATACGGCTCGCGCTCAATATGCGGCTCATCGCCGAGCCCGTAACCCGTATTCAAGATTTAACATCGATCCCTATATAGAGAGACGTCTTTGCGAGGTTCTTCAGCGTTCGCAGGATTGCCAGTCAGGGCGTGCTCACTCTCCGGGCCTCTGATAAGTGATGTAACCTTTCGAGGAGTGTGCTTTCTTGCGGCCTCCGTTAATACCTGCATTAAAACCGATTTAAATGTTATCCGTAAAATATAATTTCGGATTACAACCGATTACTTTTCTCATTCTCTGACAAATTCATATCGCATTAAAACCAATTTAATTCGATTTAATAACTTATAAAGTCGTATAATTTTCGATTAAGATGGATGTATATCACCCAACATTAATCCGCCTGAGGCGTACTAAATTCGATTTGACTATTTTCAATTGGTTTCAATACCGTATTTTCGGTGCAGAAATCCCGATCGATTCGGATTACTTTTTTTTAAATCGGTTTTAATCGAACATTTTTGGCAGGGTTTAGCTTTGCGTCACCAATGCGACACAAGCGGCCGCTGCATGAACTAATCAATATGGCCACCGCGTCGACAGTATTAGGTCGATATTTCATGTGTCGTACGACAAAGAGTGACTGTAAAAATCGCCCCTTTTGCGGCCCTCGATTTCGGGATCAAATCATATGCAAATCAGTTCCTTATGGTAAGATATAATAGAAAAAAGTTTCAACTTGAGGTGACATTTAGTTTTGAAAATTTGAGAGGTCAAAGTTCTAAAAAAACTAACTTATTTCAAAATATGCTGTTTTATTTCAGCGTTTTAAAGTGTTTTTGTATTAGGTAATGAATCTAAAGATGAACCCTGTTTATAGTCATCGATAACTTATAGTTTATAGTCATTTTTTTGTTTCTTATAGTCATAGATAACTCTGACAATAAAAGTTATATATTAAAATACGAAGCAAAACGGCCGTTTTTTACAGAGCTTTAAAAGATTAATTTGTATGTTTTACTTATATCAAAGTTTTGGTGCTTTTGCCCTAAAAAAAAATCAGTAGAAACATCTGGTGACCGTCAAATAAAGTGAAAAAGTATTTACTCATTTTATCCGATTGCAATGTGTTTCGTGTCATCTAATCCGCATTTGTAATTACAAATAGTGGTCCCCATTTGATATTCTCCGTTTGGCTCCTTCCCCCTCCCTCACATGGGGAAAGAGGGGGGAGGGGGATAATGAATCGGTACAATTATATATCCCTTTCGAAAATATTCAGGACTTTTCTGAAACATTTCTTTCCAATGCTTATATGGATACTTATATCCCAAGATATTAGGCAGAATCAAGTTAAATGGAACGCCCGTATATAGTATAACTTTGAACTCTCATATCTCTAAAACTAAATGTCACCTCAAGTTGAAACTTTTTTTCTATTAATATCTTATCATAAGGAGTTGATTTGCGTATGAATCGATCCCGAAATTGATTGCAGCAAAAGGGGCGAAAAACCCGTCCTTTTTACAGTCACTCTTTTTTAAGCATGTTAATTGGCTGTAGGATAGAGAAGTTCTTGAGTTTCTAGAAATCCTCTATCCTGCAGCCAATTAACATACTTAAAGAATTTGTTGTACGCACATAAAATATCGGCCTTAGCATTAGCTTTATATGGGTAATGATGTAAAAAAATTATTATTTTGTTAATTTTACATGAGAAATATTGACACTTTGTTTGGACACTTTGTGTGAACATATCTATGCATCACTATATCGTCAAAAAACATGATTATAAGCCTTATGGCCGGTATTCATAGTCAAATCTTATTTCAAGACCGTCTCAAGTAATGTCTTAAGACGCTAATACGGCTTTGTGATTGGTTCATGACATCTTAAAGTTGTACTTAAGACGGTCTTAAATATAAGATCCGACTATGAATACCGGTAAATAGTCGGATCTTATTTCAAGACCGTCTTAAGTACAATCTTAATATGTCATGAACCAATCAGCTGTATTAACATCGTAAGACATTACTTAAAACGGTCTTGAAATAAGATCCGATTATGGCCAATATTCATATTCGGATCTTATTTCAAGATTGTCTTAAGTAATGTCTTACGATGCTAATACGGTTATTTCATTGGCTGGATGGAGTCTTAAGACTGCCTTTGACCAGACTTAAGACGACCTTAAATATGAGATACGACTGAATACCGGCCTATGAATACCGGCCATAGTCCTGTTCTTATTTCAAGACTGTCTTGAGTAATGTATCAGGATGCTAATACGACTTTGTGAATAGTTTAATACATCTTAAAATTGTACTTAAGACGGTCTTAAATACAATATCCGACTATGGTTGGGTTTGTCTTGACGCTTTCAACGTTGTAAGCATTATTCTATCTTTGTTGAACATGATCGAATATTAAACACATTCAATTTGCAAATAGAATATCAAACACATTCCATTTACAAATAAAAAGTTATTAGGAAAAAAAAATCACCAGATCGCTTGCAACCCAATTTTCCTCGGTCTCGCCCACCGAGAAGGCGCGGCTGCAAATTGACCGCCGGCAATTAGGTAGAGAGGTAAATGAAAGATATCCGCGAGGTAATCAGACAGGTCGAAGGTATCCGCGAGGTATTCAGATAAGCCGAGATTCTCAGAGATATTCGCGAGGTATTCAGTAGGTAAGTAATCTCAAGATATTCGCGAGGTATTCCGATAGGTAGGTAATCTCAAAATATCCGCGAGACAACGCTAAAGTTTGGGCGCCAGGTGCGAATACGCGCACCACGTTTCCGTAATCTTAATCCGAACGCGATCACCCGGACACGCACGTCCACTCAGGGCGCGGGGCGAGCTTGGTACTCTGAGGAGAGAAAGGGATAGAGCAACGCAATCAACACATTTATGTATAAGTAACAAATCATATATTTACGGAAGGAAGTTAAAGAGTAATAGACAGAGAGAGTGATAGATTTACATTCGCGACTCACTCATACAGCACACTCGAAACACGAAAACAATAGATTTACATTCGCGACTCACTCACACCGCACACTCGAAACACGAAAACAATAGATTTACATTCGCGACTCACTCATACCGCACACTCGAAACACAAAAACAACCGCTCGCGACCCACACTCATGCATTCCCCGTGTCCGCGGCGGGCCCGCCAAGTGCGTAGCAGGGTACGCGTGGCACTTCCGGGCCGTCTACAACCCGATAATCGCGATATTCGCAATAATTTTCCCACGACACGCTTTATAGCGTTCGCGGGACGCGACGCACTAATCCCCCGATACGTTTTTCCAACGTTCGCGAAACTCTACGCGCACTCGCGTTCGCGGCGGCCCCAGCGAATGCGCGGCAAAAGCCCGCGCGACATTCCTCGGCCGCCCGCGACGCAATAATCGCAACAATTCTCCCCCGACACGCCCCACGGCGTTCGCAAGACGCTACACACAACGTAACTCCCCGACACGTCCTACGACGTTCGCGAGACAACACTAATCCTCCCGACACGTTTTACGACGTTTACAAGACAACACTAATACTTTCCGCGACACACTTATTCCCCGTTCGCGAGACGACACAATAACTCCCGCGATTCCGCGACTCTCTAGAAACCTCCGACGCGACGGTCTCACTCTGTCGGGCGCATCCGATACACGCAATACGTCCGACGCAACCGCGCACGGAAATTTCCCCCCCACACACACACGCCCGACTGTCGGCCGCACTGGTTTTCGAGGAGGGTTTCTACGCGAGCTAGAAACTGTGTGCGCCCTCGGCCGGTCCCCTTTGTCCGCGTCTCTAGGTAGTAGGTACAATAGGTACCAAACAATCTCCTTGCACGAGGCGACGTACGTGCAAAGGTAACTCGAAGGTAATCAAAGCGAGGCGGAGGCCGAGGTCGCACACGGAACGCGACGAGATACCGGGGTGGCAGTCTTACAAGTTCCGCTATAGTTCGTTGCTCGGGGCAATTGCTTTGTCGGAGCGGACTCGTCCCGGCTCCGGGATGGTCCCTCGTCTCTAGCTGGCACGACAGTGCCGAGTCGTTCGCCGGTCAAGACCATGTCGGGTCCCCGCGCATGCGCGGCCGCCCTCGGACGCTCAGCTCCGCCGATCCGCTCTCAGCGCCGCTTTTACCGTTCACGACGTCCCACGTGACGTCTGTCGCTCGCCCGCGGGACTTTTGACTGGGGTGTTCCTCGCCTCGTTTCACTGGCGGTGCCGGTCATGACTCTCCGAGTCCAATAGATGTGCGCCAGGCTGTCCAGACCTTGGCCACTGACCGGTGCAGTACAAGCCCACGGCGGCGGCGTCCAGGGTCGTACATCCGCTCCGCGGTAGCGATGTTGCGTCCTCCATTTGAGCTTTGGCGGCGCGCTCTTGGTACCCTTATAAGTTGCGGCGGGCACGGGGGTCTCAGCTCTCTTTCCGGACTCGCGGGGCGGCCCGGCGGTGGGCCCGGACGTGACTCGGTTGTCGGCGTGCTGCTCCGCTTGGTCCCTGCCGACGCTTGACTTCTCCCTCGTCGCAACATGTAGGTCGTTACAATGTGTAGCTGACTGCCCACCCCCGCGGCGCTCGCCGCGCTCCTCCTACAAACACCTTACGCCTCGCAAAATAAACATTCTCACAAAAGAAATTCACCTTCTCGACTCGGGTCGAGACACCATCCCCGGCCTTCCCCTCGGCCGAGTCAACGTCTGGGCGGTGGACGTAACTATGTCACGTCACACGCTTCAACACAATTATAAAATGTTCGGAAAGCTAACATTTTCCCTTGACTACCCTTATAAAAAATTTTCACCGTTTTTAGACCGTTTTTGGACCGCGAGAACGGTCAGTTTGAGTAGTAAAAACGTGCATTTGGTTCAATGAGTACGATCCGTTTTTGGGGCGGAAAGCGGCCCTTTTACTTAAAAACGAGTGTTTAAAGCGGATTGCGTACGAGTATATCCGAGTAGTAATAACGTATTCTTATGAGTATTTTTGAGTGGTAAATACGTGCTGTATGTAAATTTGAGGTGTAAAAATGTACATTCACCTACGAGTACAAAATACTCGTTTAGCACTCATAAATACTCACATTGCAAATTTTGAAATATCATAATTCATTAATTATTATTTATTACATAATAGTTAATAAAAATTAATTATTACATAATAATTATACTTGGTACATTATATATGAATATTTATATGTATGTGTGTGTTCGTGTGCGCGCGCGCGCGCGCGCGTGTGTGTGCGTGTGTGTGTAATACCAGATTTATATACATATACATACATATAATATATCAGATATAATTATTACATAATAATTAATTCTTATTATTATGTAATAAATAATAAGTAATCTTCACTGAATTGTGCTATTTCAAAATGTGCTATGTGAGTATTTATAATTCATATATGTATCTATAAATTTTTAATACATATATGATCGTGTATGTATTACATCAGTCATATAGACAAAATTAATATATAAAACAAGCGCGCGCACACGCACCCGCACACGCACACACACACGCACACACACACACAAAACATATTGCACTTATAGAAACGTTCAATGCAAATTGCTCGCGAATATTTGAATATTACATCGTACCACTTATCCATTAGAGAAGGATAAATAGTGTAAGTACTAAAACATTTAACCCTTACGGTACACTTTGAAAAAGTTTTTAAGTTTGTAGAATAAATGTACTTCAATTTAGAGATAAGGAGGAGATAAGAAATGGGAGTCTTCCAGAATTTATGAGAAATGTCGATGAAAAGAAATCGAGCTGACTCGAAATCCCCCTAATGTATGTACATACCATAAGGGTTAAAATCGGGCGAAATCCGCGGATATTTTCTTGTGAGTAAAAAAGGAACGTACTAACGTATTGTCACTCATTAACTGAAAAATAAGTATTGAAAACGGACAACCTACTTCGTCCTCATCCTTGTGAGTAAAAAAGGAACGTATTAACGTGTTGTTACTCATCGATTGAAAAACGAGTATTAAAAACGGACAATCTACTCAAAAATACTCATACGCATACTCGCGTATATTCATCATGTTCTTTCGTAGTAGACCGCGCGTGCTTGAGAGTGCAAGAAACGGACATAAAAATTATAAAACGGGCTATAAACGGGCTAAAAACGGTCTATATGAGGTGTAAAAGCGGTGAAATATTTTTGTAAGGGTATTAATAAATAGTCGCAAAATGAATGTGATACGAAGCCTAGTCATGTGCAGCTTACAAACTTTGTTAAGGAAAGAGGTCAGTTTTCGGACTATTTTATAAGTGTGCTAAAGCGATCTAAGGTGCAGTCTCTTTAGCCAAATATCTTTTTGTCTGCAAGTATCATCTAATTATCTAAGAAATACTATATATCTTTCAACGTGATGTTTCGCTCTTCTGACAAAATCTCTTACACAATCTAACATATGACCTTGGCGAGTATCCAGGATCCTCAAGCTATAATAGTTGTGAGTAGTTGTATACAAAAATGAACGCAAAATAAATAAAGGAAAAAAATAACAAAATTTTTACCTAAACGATACATTAGTATTTTATTTTAGAATATATATACATATATGTACGTATTTAAGAATATATGTATAGATCGAGAGAATATATACTTTATAATATACAGGGTGTCCCAAAAAGCTCGGACACCGTTTCACTGACAAATTCTGTGGGACATTCTAAGAAGAAAATTCTTATGCGAAAATGTTGAGGCTGTAATAGTTTTTGAATTATAAGAATTTAGAGTTAGCGAATCAGACCGCCTAAAGTTGGCGCGCTCAGGTGTGGTACATCGCATAGCAAGTGAAGGTGGGCTAGCTTGTGACACACTTCATTTGACAAACTTGACAGTCCGCTGTGCATACGTATTTATTGATATTCCATAATGCTTGCATTAATCTTTATATACAGCAAATTGAACAATCACAGATAAATAAGACAAAGCTTCAAAGTAATTTTCTTGTCGTTTGAATTATGTCAATATCTAAAAACTGAGTCAATGCACAAGAGCACCTTTACTTGCTATGCGATGTACCACACCTGAGCGCGCCAACTTTAGGCGGTCTGATTCGCTAACTCTAAATGCTTATAATTCAAAAACTATTATAGCCTCAACATTTTTGCATAAGAATTTTCTTCTTAGAATGTCCCACAGAATTTGTCAGTGAAACGGTGTCCGAGCTTTTTGGGACACCCTGTATATTATGGGCTTTTCATATATTAGTCTTCTCTCTCTGTCTCTCTCACGTACGGTGACGTATACTTTTCCGATTTAAGTCGTGTATTTCTCTTGGCATAGTGGACATTTCTCATCTTCCAATTGTCTTTGGCAATCATTGCAAATACATAAATGTCCACATGGAATAAATATATATTCTGCAGTGGCATTTAAGCATGTGCAGCACATACCACTGATGCGCGACCTTGATGCATTTGTATCTGTCAGAGCAGCAACAGGGTGAAAAAGTAGATCAATTTGTTCGCTATCGCTTCCAATAGCGCCAAAATCGTCTTCTGGTGCACGAAAAATATTTCGAAATCTGTAAAGTATACAGATAAAGTTTAATCAATAATAATATATATTAATTGCGCGAATAGTAATACGTATAGAATGTATATACCAACCTTTATTATGCGCCTCATTTTGGTCGGATTCACTCGTATAAACCACTTCCGTTTCTTCTAGTTCATTTTCTTGTTCAGTGCTTGTATGCCCTGGAATAATGACAATACTCATCAACATCATATCCGCATTAATGAATATAATGTATAATAAAAGAATGGTTGCGCGTTTAGCAGAACAACTGCTGAGTTGTCAACCTACCAACATTCTATATCGATTGTTGGTTTTAAAGTAAGAACCAATCACATTCAATTGCTACTTCGGGTTTGTTCTGAGCGCCCATTGTTTTATTCCAGGTGTCACGTTACATTAAAAACAGACAAAACAATTGCCACCACTAAAAGTCGATTAATACTGTCATATTAATTAAATAATATTCATAAAATCAATTATATCCTTATGTAGGCTATATTTTGTTAATTGCTTAGAGTTTAGACAATTCATACATTAGCCGATAAGTTAATATGCCGCAATGATCCATTTGCGTTAAATTATTATTATTTCTTAAATTAATCGTTTATATTTTCAAAATTATTTGAATTAAAATTCTCTATGATGTGATAAAATCCCGAAAAAAATAACGTACGTACATACATGTATAACATTCAAGTTGGGAAAATATATAAATGTATTAATATATATGTATCAATATCATTACGACAAACTACTTACCAGTTTTAATTCTGCAATGAATAAATATAACACAAATATTAGTAGTGAGAAATAACACATGTTTTACCTGCGGTTTCTTCAATCCGTGGTAGCCTCGCGAATCTACAGCGTTGTTCGCGACGGTTAGGAGGCCTTGCCATGACTCCTTCTACTTCTAATTGTAAAGGAAAGTTCGTCATCCGTAAGTGTGTGTAGATTTTCTGATGAAACTATCAAAACAACATGAATACACATTAATGCATAAAACCCATATATAATCGTAAGTAATACTTCTGTGTGGGCGGCAGTGTGGTCTAGTGGTAGAGCGCCAGACTCGCAATCCGGGGAACCGGGTTCGAGTCCACTTGAGTACACTGGAATTTATTTCAAGAAACTGCGCCCCCCATGCAAGAAAAATTCTCAAATGGGAAAAACTGGGCTCCGTCTTTCAGAAGAGACGTTAAATCGTCGATCCAAATACTATATGACAATATCCACCATGCCAGGGTGCTGTGGGCTACCACCTGCACATCTGAATTTAAAGCGATTACTGAAACTTCCTTGGAGGCCCTATGCTCCGCGAGGAGTGAAAGGAACAATATACACTCCCCCAAAAATTAAGGGATCAAGAAGAATTGTCTAAAAAATAGGCAAATTTTAAACAGCTATAACTTTGTTTAAAAAAATGGAAATATAAACTTTAAAAAAAGGTTTTAAAGCTTGAAATCTCTACCTTCGAAAAGTCACAGGTATTTTTTACTTCCTGCAATTCTGGTAATTTTTACATGCAGAAAATGACGAGCTCAACAAAATGGAAAATTTTTTTCTCACTTTGTGGACGTATCACATGCACAAAGAAAAACCTAAAAAATGTTTCGACTTTAAAGCTTGAAGTTTTTCCTGCAAAATCTTTTTTTAAAGTTTAAATTTCGATTTTTTCTTACCAAGTTATCGCGAATTGAAGAGAAAATGGTCATTTTCACTTTGATCGTTCATAACTCCGTCAAAAATCATCGTACAGCAATTTTCAAAATGGATTCTTAAAACTGAATCTTTGCTCTGTAGTATGGTATACTGGCCAAATTTTTTCTTTAACTCGTGGACATGTTACAAATAGGTGAAAATAACGTAAAATTTCGGAATTTTTCTTTTTTTTATTTAAACTTTAAAATAAGTTACGCAAGTGACTAAAAAAATTTTATCGACTGAAATTTTTGTGCCTTTAGGACCCCAAACTTGACAAAAAATTACAGACTTGCTGTGATAATTTCTTTATAGTGATCCGTACGTTCAAAATGATCGATGCGTACAATGTGTTAAAAGAACAATTGATTTGCTTTGATAAAAAAATTAGGAAAAAGTAAAATTCGTGCAGAAAAATCTTTCCTTTGCTTTCTAGCATAATCTTTCGACTGCCTCAGATAAAATTTGGAAAATGCATTGTTTTACGCCGTTTTCAAAATTACCGCTGACATCAGCTTCACCCTAAGCGCACCACGTGGAGGTTGTACGGTCGGATTAGCCCTTTTTTTTTTGTGTGTGTGTGATATGTACGTGTACGTGTTTGCATAGAAGTGAGACCCCGTGGCTCGTCATTTCCACAGTATTTTGTGACTCCAAACTCCCTCTTTTTGGAGTGCGTGCGTGTATGTAATGCAAGTGTTTGTGTGTGTGTGTGTATTTACAATTTATTGTCTGAGCGAATAGAGGTTTAGTAACGTGTATTACCACCCTATGCCTGATGACTTCTACAAGTTGTTGGCGCATATTAATGCATCGTCTTATTGCGGCCTGCGGTATGTTGTCCCAAATACGCTGAAGCGTACGTTGCAATTGTAAATTGGGGTAATTCTGCCGCAATTGTTCCATCAAATCCCAAATGTGCTCAATTGGGTCAAGATCGGGACTCATTGCCGGATGTTTTAAAACCGTAACCGGTTGGTTCTTAAAATTCTCTGATAACCCTAGCAGTATGAGGCTGTGGATTATTGTGCATCAATACAAAACGATTGCCTACATGGTTGCGAACTGTCAATACGTGAGGACGAACGATTTCGTTAATTTCGATCTGGTTAACAGCAAGACGGTAAGTGGACGAAATCGTTCGTCCTCACGTATTGACAGTTCGCAACCGTGTAGGCAATCGTTTTTTATTGATGCACGATAATGCACGGCCTCATACTGCTAGGGTTACCAGAGAATTTTTAAGAACCAACCGTATTATGGTTATAGAACATCCGGCAATGAGTCCCGATCTTGACCCAATTAAGCACATTTGGGATCTGATGGGACGACAATTGCGGCAGAATTACCCCAATTTAACAAATTTAAATCAATTGCAACGGACGCTTCAGCGTATTTGGAACAACATACCGCAGGCCGCAATAAGACGATGCATTAATATGCGCCAACGACTTGTAGAAGTCATCAGGCAAAGAGGTGGTAATACACGTTACCAAACCTATATTCGCTCTGACAATAAATTGTGAATACACACACACACACACACACACACACACAGACACTTGCATTACATACACGCACGCACTGCAAAAAGAGGGAGTTTCGAGTCACAAAATGCTGTGGAAGTGACGAACCACGGGGTCTCACTTCTATGCAAACACGTACACGTACATATCACACACACACACACACAAAATAAAGGGATAATCTGGCCGTACAACCTCCACGTGGTGCGCTTTGGGTGAAGCTGATGTCGGCGGTAATTTTGAAAACGGCGTAAAACAATGCATTTTCCAAATTTTATGCTGAGGCAGTCGAAAGATTATGCTAGAAAGCAAAGGAAAGATTTTTTTGCACGAATTTTACTTTTTGCTAATTTTTTTATCAAAGCAAATCAATTGTTCTTTTAACACATTGTACGCATCGATCATTTTAAACGTACGGATCACTATAAAGAAATTATCACAGCAAGTCTGTGATTTTTTGTCAAGTTTGGGGTACTAAGAGGCACAAAAATTTTAGTCAATAAAATTTTTTTAGTCACTTGCGTAACTTTTTTTAAAGTTTAAATAAATAAAAAATTCCGAATTTTTACGTTACTTTCACCTATTTGTAACATGTCCACGAGTTAAAAAAAAATTTGGTCAGTATACCATACTACAGAGCAAAGATTCAGCTTTAAGAATCTATTTTGAAAATTGCTGTACGATGATTTTTGACGGAGTTATGAACGAACAAAGTGAAAATGACCATTTTCTCTCTAATTCGCGATAACTTTGTAAGAAAAAATCA
Source organism: Harpagoxenus sublaevis (assembly GCA_030770355.1). Lineage (NCBI taxonomy): Eukaryota > Metazoa > Arthropoda > Insecta > Hymenoptera > Formicidae > Harpagoxenus > Harpagoxenus sublaevis. The sequence goes on along the minus strand of JASTWR010000934.1, from coordinate 36,436 downwards.
AAATTTAAACTTTAAAAAAAAAATTTGCGGGAAAAACTTCAGGCTTTAAAGTCGAAACATTTTTTAGGTTTTTCTTTGTGCATGTGATACGTCCACAAAGTGAGAAGAAAAATTTCCATTTTGTTGAGCTCGTCATTTTCCGCATGTAAAAATTACCAAAATTGCAGGAAGTGAAAAATACCTGTGACTTTTCGAAAGTAGATATTTCAAGCTTTAAAACCTTTTTTTAAAGTTTAGATTTCCATTTTTTTAAACAAAGTTATAGCTGTTCAAAATTTGCCTATTTTTTAGACAATTTTTCTTAATCTCTTAATTTTTGGGGGGAGTGTAATACTTCTGTGTATGTGTGTGTGCGTGCGTTCGTGCGTGCCTGCGCGTTTAGGAAGTAAGTTTTGATCGCTCATAAAAAGAAACTATAGTAGCTAAAATCTGATATGACAAACTAAACGTGCTTTAGTATTAGGAGTACAAATAAGTTTCCGCCGTTTTTTATCAAAAATTGGGCATTTATTGTGAAAGAACGGTACCTTATGTTTCAATCAAAGTATTGTCCATCGCTAGCCACTACTTTTTCCCATCTTTCTGGCAGGCTATGGATACCGCGTCGGAAGAACGCTTCATCTTTTGAGGCTATCCACAAATCGATCCAATTTTTGGCATCTTCATATGATGTAAAGTGCTGCTCAGACAGGCCGTGCGCCATCGATCGAAACAAATGGTAATCAGAGGGAGCAATGTCTGGTGAATACGGCGGGTGGGGTAAAACTTCCCAATTGAGTGTTTTCAAGTAGGTTTTGACAGGTGCCGCAACATGTGGGTTCATATGGAACCCAAATTCCTTCCTTCTGAATCATTCCCAACGATTTTAAACGATGTGAAATTGCTTGTTGAGTCACTCCTAATGTAAGTGCAAGTTCTTTTTGCGTTTGGCACGAATCTTCCTCCAATAATGCTTCCAATTCCGTGTCTTCGTACACTTTCGGCCTTCCGCTACGTTCTTTGTCCTCGACGTCAAAATCACCGTTCTTAAACTTTTGAAACCACTCACGACAACTTCTCTCACTTAAAGCAGCCTCATTATATGCTTCTACAAGCAATCGATGCGCCTCAGCTGCAGATTTCTTCAAATTAAAGAAATAAATCAAAAGTTCCCGCAAATGACGCTTATTCGGCTCAAAATTCGACATTTTCGCACGAAAAGAATTATGTGATGCCGATACAGTCTGATACTATGTCAAGTTTATGGTGTTGCCAGATGTCCAACCTTACGATATAACACTTTACATCCGACAATTTCAACCATAACCTCCTGGTGGGGCCATCTATTGTAAAACGGCGGAGACTTATTTGTACACCTAATATATTAGTCTCTCTCTTTCTCTCACACACACACACATACATGTTTACATTTTATATTTAAGTTGTTATGGCGCAAATACATTTCTATTATCTTTCAATTGTTCCTGGCAATCCGAAGCTTTTGTAGATAGACTGGCCCTTGCCATAAAACGCATAGTGGCAACATACACGGTGCAGACATAGCCTTTCTAGATGCTTTCTGGTAGATCTGTCTTTTTTTTTTATAACGCTTGTGACGTGACACGGTCGCGTCCACCGCCCGAGCGTTGGCTCGTCAGAGGGGAAAGCCGGCGGGATGGTGCCTCGGCTCGAGTCGAGGCGGAGGGGTATACGTATTAATTTTATATTTGCGAGGCTTAAGGGGCGGTTGTAGGTGGAGCGCGGCAGGTGTCGCGGGGGGTGAGCAGTCCGTCATCGGTTGTAACGACTTTCATGTCGCAACGAGAGAGAGGCTTAGCGTCGCCGGGGACCGAACGGAACGACACGCCGACGGTCGGGTCACGTCCGGGCCCTCCGCCGAGCCGCTCCGCGATCCCGCATCGTGAGCTGGAATCCCCACACCCACCACGAGTGACAAGGAACGCCGGGGCGCGTTGCCAAGGTATACATGGAGGGTGCGGCACCGCTACCATGGAGCGGATGTACGACCCAGGACGCCGCCGCCGTGGGCCCATGCTACACCGGTCAGTGGCCAAGGCCTGGCCAGCCTGGCGCACAGTTTATTGGGATCACAGAGCCACGACCGGCGCCGCCAGCAGAACAAGGCGAGGAAGCAGCATTTAAAAGCCCCGCGGGCGAGCGGCCAACGTCACGTGGGACATCGAGAGCAGTGGGAGCAGCGCAGAGAGCGGATCGGCCGAGTGAGCGGCCGTGGGCGGGCGCGCATGCGCGGGGGACCGGCGTGATCCCGGCCGACAAACGGCTCGTCACTGTCGTGCCAGCCGCTAGAGAGGAACCATCCCGGCCGAATCGAGTCTACCCCGACGCGGCAGCCGCCCAGAACAAGGAGCTGCAAGCGGAAATCTGTAAGACTGCCACCCCGGTATCTTGTCGCGCTCGTTGCGTGACCCCGGCCTCCGTCCCCGCGTTAAATTCCTGTGGTTACCTCTGTACGGGCGTTACCTCGTACAGAAAAGTTGTTCGGTACCTATCGTGATTATACCTAGAGACGCGGAAAGGGAGACTGGCCGGGGGCACGCGCGATTATTGTCTCGCGTTGGGGACCCCGCCTCGAGGATCAGCGTGGCCGACAGTCGCGTGGAGACGGGGAGATCTTCGCGCGCGGTTGCGGCGGGCGTACCGCAAGGCAGGGGAGGCCGCGGGTGCGTCCGATAGGGTGAGACCGTCGCGTCGGAGGTCCCCCGGGGAGTCGCGTAATCGCGGGAGTTGTTGTGCATAGTGTTGCGTATCGCGTATTGTGAGCGCCACAAAACGTGCCGGGAAGGGCGCGTTGCGTGTCGTACCCCGCGAGCGTCGCGAGCGGTCAGGAGTGTCGCGCGGGCTCTTTCTGCGCACTCGCTGAGGCCGCCGCGAATTCGCGTCTGGGATCGGATCTTGCGGGCGTTGTGAAACGCATCGGGAAGGATTATTGCGAATGTTCCGTGTCGCGGGCGGTCCGGAAGTGTCGCGTGCGCCTTTCCGCGCACTTAGCGGGGCCGTCGCGGACGCGCGGTATGCATGAGTGTGAGTCGCGAATATATTGTTTTCGTGTTTTGAGAGTGCGGTGTGAGTGAGTCGCAAAGATACATCTTTTTGTGTTTCGAGTGTGCTGTATGAGGGAGCCGCGAATGTAAATCCATCATTCGGTTGGGGTGACGCAAACCCCCCCCCCCCTTGGGGGAGGGAGGGGAGGTACTCTATATTGTAGCGCTTGACAAGAGAAGTTCAGTGATGGTACTCTCTCTTGTTGACTCTCACCCGTTAGACCCCCAAGGGGGAAAATGTAAAATAATTTATAAAATAAATATTTGCACATTTAATCATTTTTTAACCATCTACGGGTAGTGATTAAAAGTATATATGGGGGGAGGCCTTTACCCACCCCTCCCGCCCCCCTACAAACCGTGTAGAACCCGCCCCCTGTCCACGTATGTACTTTGTAAGTTGTAAAGCGAGGCCCCCCCGAACCTCCCTGGACCCCCTTTCGGGGGCTCCGACCCCTACCTTTGCCGGGGGGCTTCGCCCCCCCTGGACCCCCGTTGGGAGTTTTGCTTACACGTACTACATGCTAAGTTGTAAAGCAAGATCCAGGTGAAGCTCCCAAGGGGGGTCCAGGGGGCGAAGCCCCCGGCCAGGGGGGTTCGGGGGGGCGGAGCCCCCCGACTTTGATATAACACTTTTCTATTGCAAAAGCAACATCTATTACAAAAACAAAACTTAATCTGGTAGAAAAAAATGTGAAACAGGCGCTGGCAGGAAGGGTGGTTGTGGAGAGAGGGGCAACGCCCTACCTTGCGTAGGGGTCTTGCTAATCTTTTCTGTATCTATTTTTAGTATATTGTAGACTCATCTATTTAGTAAGGCGAAGATTTAATAAATATATAAATTCTACACGTCGAGTGAATGGAACGTCCTACCTTGCGTACGGGGCCTCGCTAATCTTTTTAGTATAAATATTTTTAGTATATTGTAGACTTATCTGTTTAGTAAGGCGAAGATTAAATAGATATTCAGATCTTACATGTCGGGTAAATGGAACGTCCTACCTTGCGTACGGGTCCTACCTTGCGTACGCACACCAATGCAAGCCCCCCCCCCACAGGGGGGCGGAACCTACTGCATCCACGCACGCACTTCTCCACCCACACAACAATCGGGTTGGGTTAGCTCAGTTTTTTTGGAAGTGGAGCCCCCCGCATATACACAAGGGGTCAGGGTGCAGGAAGGGGGCGAAGGCCCCCCCCTCATTTACTTTTAATTACTACCCGTAAAAGGTTAAAAAGTGATTAAATGTGGAAATATTTTTTTTTTTTTAAATATTTTACATTTTCCCCCTTGGGGGTCTAACGGGTGAGAGTTAACAAGGTAGAGTACCACCACTGAACTTCCCTTGTCAAGCGCTATAATATAGGGTACCTCCCCCTCCCCCAGTGGGGGGGGGTTTGCGTCACCTTAACCAAACGTGGTGCGCGTATTCGCACTTGGCGCCCAAGCTTTAGCGTTGTCTCGCGGATATTTTGAGATTATTTACCTACTTGAATACCTCGCAAATATAGTGGAGATTACCTACCTATCGGAATACCTCGCAAATATCTTGAGATTATTTACCTACTTGAATACCTCGCGAATATAGTGGAGATTGCCTGCCTACCGGAGTACCTCGTAAATATCTTTGAGAATCTCGGTCTATCTGAATACCTCGCGGATACCTTCGATCTGTCCGATTACCTCGCGGATATCTTTGATCTACCTCGCTACCCAATTGCCGGCGGTCAATTTGCAGCCGCGCCTCCTCGGCGGGCGAGACCGAGGAAAAACGGATTGCACGCTCAAAAGAAAGAGACGGATCTAAAGCACCTAGAAAGGGTATGTCTGCTCCGGGTAAGTTGTCACTATGCCTCTTACGGCAGGGGCCGGTCTATCTATATAAGTCAATGTGGCAATCATCATGCAAATACATTAATAACCACATAAAATAAATATGTATTGTTTTAGCAGTGGCGTTCATGAATTTGCGGTACGTACCACTGAGATGCGCGAGCTTGATGTAATTTTCTCTGTCACAGGAGAAAAAGGTCAAACAGTCTGTTCGCTATCGTTATCGCTTAGGCTAACAGCGCCAATATCGTCGTCAGGTGTATGAAATATATTTTCGAGATCTGTAAAATATACGAGTAACATGCAATAAAAGAATGCTATTATTCCAGATGTCGTGTTACGTTTAAAAAAAGAACAATTGCCACCACTAAAAGTCGATCAATTATGCTGTTTTATTAATCAAATAAGGGAAAGTCCGGTAGTATCGGTCAACAAGCAGTATCGCGGTCACTCAGATGTTGTAGCGTTTCTATATAATACTGTTACGCTCCGTTCGCTCTTTGAGTCGCGCGCACTCGCGAACGCGTCCGCGTACTCCCGGGATCGCAGAAATAATCACACTCGTTAAAAAAACTCGGATTTATTCAGGCTCAGAATACAGTAAAGAGTTCTGGGAAACCAGTCCGAACAAAAACGAGTGTCTAGAACAATCTGACAGGCGGTAATAAAATCAATAATTCTATGCGTCCCCGTTGTCAAGGGACGCGCTTCGGCTTAAAACTTCTGCGGAGCGGAGCCAATTTCGGTCCACAAATACGAATGTCTCGACACGGGCGCAACAATACCTATAAAAACGCTACACCTAACAATAAGTAACCAATGCTGCTCGCTGACCGATACTACCGGACTTTCCATTAATATTCGTAAAATCAATATGTCCTCATGCTGACTATATTGTTAATTGCTCAGACAATTTATATTAGCTGATAAATTAATAAGCCGTAATGATCAGTTTGCGTTACATTTTAAAATTATTTTTTAGAGATTTATCCGTTTATATTTTAAAAAACCGTTCAATTATAAAATTCTCTACGATGTAATAAAATCCCGAAAGAGAAATAACGCACATATAACATTCAGGTTGTAACGATACGCCATTTAGGGCATCGTTTCAATCTGCCGACGGCCGTATATTTTAAGCTTGCGATATTGGGCCGTTGGAAAAGCCCGACCGCCGCCGTGCGCTGTGGGACCGATACCCACGATCTTGCCCCGCTCCGGGTTACCCCGACGCGCGCGCAACGCCGACAACCTCCACTGAACGCCGCCGGGGTATAAAACCAGGCTACCGAGCCGAAAACGCCGATTCGCTTCCCGGCCAACATCCGATCCGGATTGCTGGGAGCGTGCTCCACTATTCCCCAAAGCAGTCGCACCGAGCGCTCTCAGGCGCTGCTCGAACTCCCGGACCGCCTAACCGTCCTGTACATGCGAAGGCAGAAAAACCGAGGTGGAGAGCTCTCCGTCTCGGTCGAGTGCTCTCGACGCCGACGCATCCTGTTACTTTCCTGGCCGAAATGGCCGATCCGACTACACGTCGTAAAAACCGAGAAGCCGCGTATCGCGACCGCTCCAAAGTCCGCGCGCCGTTTCGCTGATGATCCGCGCGTCGGAATCAAACGTCCGGTCCGTCCGATAAATGACCGCGTCGTACCGTACCGATAAAACAAGACGTCGCTACCGCGACCGCTCCGATCCCGCGTGCCGTATCGTGATGATCCACGCGTACCTGCCGTTTTAACGTCCGGGCCAATTTCCAATGAAATGTCCGTGACGATCCGAACCGTACCGATTGTATATATATTCGCGCCGTCCGAACCGACCAGATGTCCGGTTCGCCGCGTACCTGTATGTATTTCCGTTCCGACTTAGCTGGAATTATATTGTATATATCTGCGCCGTTCCAGTCCGGTAAAATATCCGATCCGCCGCGTAAATGTATGTATATCTTTCGTGCCGTCCGTAATACCATAGATTTAAGTGTATATATATATCTAGTTGTAATAAAGTAGCATTTAAGTTAAAGATCTCGTATAATCGGCGTGTTGTTAATTATCTCTGACCTCCTATATCGAACACCTGGCCCGGCGAGCTAGTCCGCGTTGTTCAAACAAATTACGTTCGAGAGAGGTCGTTACAAGGTTGCTAAAATATATAAATGTATTTGAACGGGGGGTGTCAGTTTTCGGAGGCGAGATGTACTAAAATTTGCTCGGAGGACCAGAGAGGGGTAATTACAATCCCCTCACGACTAAGTTTGCGATAAAGCGAGAAAACGAAAATGAGCATGCAAACGAAAACTAAGCGACTCACCGTTCGGTCGCCCGTCGTCTCCTGGGTGAGTCCGCCGATCCTCGTCCTGTCTGTTGGCCGCTGGAATCTTGTCCCGTCTAGTTCGGCATGCAGCATTCACACAGGTGCAGCGAGATAGAAACGAGATTGGCAGGATAGGGCACAAGCAGGCACAAGCAAGCAGGCAAAGCAAAGCAGGCGAGAGATCGGTCTCCAAGGGGATGAGAGCGCGGGCGGGCGTCCCGAAAACCTCGGTGCGCGTTTGTAGATTTCTTGTCGGCGAGTGAAAGCTCGCAGTCCTGTCACGTGCTGCAAACGAGTATTTGCTTTTTTTTGGGGGGTAATTGCTGCCGTCGATGGATAAACCATGGCAGCACCAATTGGTGAGTCGCATGTATTTGCAAGTTCCTACCGATCGCGATCCACCGACGTTTCGCGTAAAATATAAACGACTAATAAGCAAAATAACTATTCTATACTAATGAAACTAACTAATACTAATGAGTTTAATCAAGCAACTATAATACAAAAAAAACAAAAAAACTAAACGAAAGCAAAAGGCAAATTAATTGTTATACTACAACTATATGTACAAGGCGATACGCCAAACATACCGCCCACCAAAATACAATGTATTTTTTTATGCTTAATTAGACCCTCTCTGGCGAATTGTCCATCGGCAAAGGACACAACTTCACCAGAGGACGAGTGAGAGAGCCATCCGCTGTCCTAACTGTGGCGACCCGAGTGATACCGTCGCGACCCGGGTGTAGCTCTATTATTCGCCCGCGCCTCCATTGTAAGGGAGGGGCGTTTTCTTTCTTTAATAGGACCAACGTGTCCCTTTGCGTCGGACTAGGTAACGATTTTTACCACTTTGGTCGTTGCGGCAGAGTGTGCAGATACTCGTCATGCCAGCGCCTCCAGAATTGTTGGTGCAAATGTTGCACCAGTTGCCATCGATCAATCAAGTCTACTTATCGGCACTGGCTCTAGATCTGGATACGGAACAGCTACAAAGGGTTCCAAGGTAAGAAAGTGCCCCGGTGAGAGTACCCCGAGATCGTTAGGATTGGAGCTAGTAGGGCATAGAGGCCTGGAATTTAGGATGGCTTCTGTCTGCGTTATAAGTGTGCTGAATTCCTCGACAGTGAGAATCTGCGTTCCTACTACGCGTTTTAGATGGGTCTTCATGGACTTGATCCCTGATTCCCAAAAGCCACCGAAGTGTGGCGCAAAGGGAGGGTTATATGACCACTGAATTTGTTCCTGCTCCGAGGCGGCTTGCATGCAATTAATGAGCTCTCGCTGAACTCCAACAAAATTGGTGCCGCAGTCGCTATACAGGGTGTTACTAAAAGACCGCCCACTAACTACATAGCGGTATTCCTTGTCAAAAACTGAGTCGAAAAGTCCTGAACCACTTTTTCCTATAATGCTTAACAAAGTCGTAATCATTCAGTAAAGTTAGTCCAACCAGCGTCGTTCTTTAGCCGGGCAAACGTCGGTAAGCCGCGCGCCTGATAGTGTGCGTGTGCGCTCCGCCGCGCATCGCGCGGCGGCACGGCGGCACGACGGCACGGCCGCGACCGGCCGCGGCGGCCGCGCTATGCCTTCGCGCGCGTCGCATGCAATATTCTTACGCATTGTAATAATAGAAATAATTTTTTCTTGCACTAAAAATCACTTTACTCTTGTCAGAAGTACCTCCTTGCAGAAAATTTTGATAACAAATAAAAATTTCGCCAAGACTATTATTAACTATTATTAACATATGAAAATTAAAACAAATACAAAAAATTATACTGTGTATTTTACAATACAAAATTTTACAATGCAAAAATTATTTTCTAAACAATCCGTTTCGTTAAATATCTTTTCGTTAACTTAATTTAAATTATAACACAAAGCACTTATTGAATCTTTCTACGAGGTTTGCCCAGTTACTCAGAAGTAATAAATTTTTTAAGGGGAATTTACTGTAACAATTAGATATTTAAATAATTTGGTACTTAAAAGGAAATACATTTAAAAAATATTATTAAAAGCTAAATTATTCAAAAATAAAAAAATTTCTTTTTTTATGAAGAAAGATTTATCCTAAGTTATTAATAACGCTGTCCAGATGTACAATCTTTTTAAAACTTAAGGCAAATAAGAGCAAACCGCCGAGCAAACAATATTAATTTTTATAGCTAATAATAAATAATAACACGTTTAATAACTTAAAACAAAATACAATACAAACGTTTCTGTCTTAGTTTAGACGCATAAATAAAAGTAAAATGTTATCGTAATTATAAAACATTGGTCAGCGGTAAAGTTGCTGGAAAAGGTTGAACATAAGGTAAATTACGTGATAACTGCTGCTATTTAAATAAAATAAAATTGAAAAATTAGCTGCAATTTGTATGTTTTTTTATAAAGATGTAAGATTCACTTATCTGACAGTATAATATCATCTCGGTGATAATCTACCGCCGTGTCTGGTTTCAGTAACAAAACAATGCTTATGAGTTAAAATCAGCGCCCGGATTGAAGGCCGATGCTCAAACGTAAGGGGAAATGAGTACAGAGACAATATCATGGAGCATCATATAACAAAGTAACACTAATAAATAAATAAAAGTAAGTTTATTAAAGAACAGACTACAGTTGCCAATTTTGTGGGTCTCTTGACAACAGAAAAATAATTATTAGAAAAATTTTTTATTCACTAATTATTAATTAATTAATTTTTTTATTTACTAGTGTTATTTTGTTATATGATGCTTTATGTTATTTGTGTGTACTTATTTCACCTTGCGCTTGAACCTAGGCCTTCAGTCCGTACGCTGATTACTCATAAGCATAAATGTTTCATTACTGAAACGAGACATGTTAAATTATCACGAGATTGATAGTACACTGTCTGTAAGTGAATTTTCATCTTTATAAAAAAACTTTTCCAGTTGCAGCTGATCTTGTAATCTTTTTTTATTTAAAAAGCAGCAGTTAGTCACGTGATTTATTAAATGTTCAACCTTTTCTAACAACTTTACCGCTGACCTATGAATATGATAACACTAGCTGGTTACCCGGGCTTCGCCCCAGAGGACTTCTCGCCCCATTGTAGACATGAGTTAGTACATAGACAACAGAAGAAATGAACAATACGATGAAGAAATTTAAATCTGAAGCAATAGAATTGGAGCAAAGGTACGAACAAACACTAACATAATTTTAATTCATCTTTATCATGTCATGAGATAATATTGTTCATTACAATCAAACGAAAGTTTATTGGAGTCAAAATCGATTTCAGCCGTTGCGTCAAAGAATGCGGTAATCCGAGTGTCAAAGTTATATTTGACGATGTATGAACGAAGGAAAGTTATTTAAAGCAGCGAATCGTTTGTATATTGAACAGTCTTTTTATTATAGCAGAGAATGTGCTGTACAGATATTAAGCGTCGAAGTTAACGAAACAGAAATAATTTGTTAAAGCAGAGAATAGTTGGTATATGAAAAGTACATATCAAGAGACACGGTAGTGTCTCGCGTTAAGTATGCGGTAGTATTCAAAAGCGGAGCGAGACCGACCGTGACTCTTAACGCGACGCGACGGATTGCGAGTACTCGAGATGTTGAGATCTCATATAACGAGTGAACGGATCAAGTTCTAAGTAGGCTTGATCGATAGCTTGGGGTTCGAATTGGGGGGGTATCTCCTATAACATTTTCCGCTACGTGCCCTACGAGCGGAGATATTATATGACGACAAAGTCGAAATGTGAAATTTTTATTAAGATACTTGTACTAACGCCTCTCTCATCTCATCAACCAATCAGAGATCAGAGAGAAATGTAACTTTCACTTTGTCGACACTGGCGAGCTAGTGTCGCCAGTTTCGATGTTACGTGTGCGTACTGCGCTCAGTGCAGTTAGTGCAGTCATCAGCCGGTTCAGCGCGCTGTCAGTTAGTTTATTTATCAGGCTACGGTCAACGTGACGCTACAAATACTTCGAAGCATTCCTCTTCTCTTTTCTTTCAATGAAGAAAGAAGGAGAAGAAGAACGCTTCAAAGCATTTGTAGCGTCACGTTGACCGTAGCCTCAATCATCATTCTCAAGAGACACGGTAGTGTCTCGCGTTAATTAATTATATATATACGGTACGGAGTGGTATACAACAAGCGGAGCGAGACCGACCGTGAATCTTTTACGCGACGCGACGGGTTGCGAGTACTCGAGATTTGTTGATCTCATATAACGAGTGAACGTAAATAATAATAACCTAGAAAAAGTGATAATAACCTAGAAATAGTGATAGTGACGATCGTGACCGTGCCGTGTATAATATCAAGAGAATCAAGAGACACGGTAGTGTCTCTCGTTATAAGTATATATACGGTCTTTTTTAATATAAATAAAAGCGCAGCGAGACCGATCGTGCTCTTTTTATTACGCGACGCGACGGGTTGCGAGTATTCGAGATGTTGAGATCTCATTCATTTATTCATTATTTACAGAAGTAACGCTCGTGTAAATGTAAAAAATATATTAGTTATTGTGACCGTCGGCGTCGCCGTGTGATAGTGAAAGTGAAAGATAGTTAAATAAATCAAGATCAAGAGACATACCTCAGTGCTGATAATCTTAGAATTAATCTTTGGCACCTTGAGATAACTGACCAGAGTTTTAGTATCCTTTCTTCTCTTTATGAATCATGCATGAATCAGTATTTCGGTAATTATTCAGTTTAGCGTCCTCACCCCCGATTTCAATGAAATTAGGCTTAATCGATTCGTTTTTGCGCAAAACGAAAGAATCTGGCAGAAAAAAGCGTCGCTCTGCCCCACGAAGCGAGATATTTAGCGTTAAAGTTGACGACTCTCAGGTTAGGATTCCTGTCATACCGACGAGACGTAGCGACTGGCAGCGACATGAACATGCTCCGCGGGGGCATATGCGCATGCTCTGTGGTCACATTAGTATGCTCAGTGGCCGTACGCGCATGCAAAGTACGCGAATTTCAAACGTATGTATACTTATAATGTATTATTTGAATTTTAATAATAAATAAATATAATTATGTATTAAATCTTCGCCTTACTAAATAGATGAGTCTACATTATACTAAAAATAGATACAGAAAAGATTAGCAAGACCCCTACGCAAGGTAGGGCGTTGCCTTTCTCTCCACAACCACCCTCCCGGCCAACGCCCGATTCACGACAATTTTTTCTACCAGATTAAGTCTTGTTTTCGTAATAGATGTTGCTTTTGCAATAAAAAAGTGTTATATCAAAGTCGGGGGAGCTCCGCCCCCCCGAACCCCCCTGGCCGGGGGCTTCGCCCCCTGGACCCCCCATTGGGAGCTTCACCTAGACCTCGCTTTACAACTTAGTATGTAGTACGTGTAAGCGAAACTCCCAATGGGGGGTCCAGGGGGCGAAGCCCCCGGCCAGGGGGGGGCGGGTGGCGGAGCCCCCCCAACTTTGATATAACACTTTTCTATTGCAAAAGCAACATCTATTACAAAAACAAAACTTCATCTGGTACAAAAAACTGTCGCGAAACAGGCGTTGGCAAAAAAGGTGGTTGTAGGGAGAGGGGCAATGCCCTACCTTGCGTAGGGGTCTTGCTAATCTTTTCTGTATCTATTTTTAGTATATTGTAGACTCATCTGTTTAGTAAGGCGAAGATTTAATACATAATTATATTTATTTATTATTAAAATTCAAGTAATACATTATAAGTATACATACGTTTGAAATTCGCGCACTTTTGTATGCGCGTGCGGTCACCGAACATGCGCATGTGGCCCCAGAGATAACAGAGCATGCGCAAGTGGCCGCAGGGCATGGTTAATAGTCGCTACATCTCGTCGGTATGACAGGAATCCTAACCTGAGAGTCGTCAACTTTAACGCTAAATATCTCGCTTCGTGGGACAGAGCGACGCTTTTTTCTGCCAGATTCTTTCGTTTTGCGCAAAAACGAATCGATTAAGCCTAATTTCATTGAAATCGGGGGTGAGGACGCTAAACTGAATAATTACCAGTATTTCTTACAATGGATGATATTTTCTGCAATATTCCGGAATATTAGTTAGTCAGTTTGTAGCTTTTCAAATATATATGTAATTTTCCTAACCATAGCATACAGATATAGTAGACATTAAGCCAACTAATATGGAAGAATTAACGGAAGTCATAACCGTGGCGGAATTTCATCCTGCGGAATGCAACGTATTGGTGTATAGTAATAGCAAAGGAACTATTAGACTTTGCGATATGAGATCTGCTGCTCTCTGCGATCAGCACAGTAAGCTCTTCGAGGAGCCTGAAGATCCAACTAATAGGAGTTTTTTCTCAGAAATTATTTCAAGCATAAGCGATATAAAGCTCAGTAATTCTGGAAGGTACATGATCAGTAGAGACTACCTCAGCGTGAAAGTGTGGGACTTGCAAATGGAGACAAAACCAATCGAATGTTATCCTGTAAGTTTGCGTATACCGTGATATTTCTAAGGAAAGCGTGTGTGTGTGTGTGTGTGTGTGCACACACATCATCTGTACAACTGTTCACATAATTGTCTGAATATAATTTTTTGTTACAACAGGTACACGAATACTTAAGATCAAAATTATGTTCATTGTATGAAAATGACTGTATCTTTGACAAGTTTGAATGTTGTTGGAGCGGTAATGACTCTGCTATTATGACGGGCTCGTACAACAATTTCTTCAGAGTATTTGATTGTACGACAAAACGCGATCTTACTTTGGAGGCAGCACGCGACATTGCCAAACCGAAAACACTCCTGAAGCCAAGGAAGGTTAGTACATTTTTTCAACGAGATCTTGTTTTATTCATAAGACACATATTGTACTCCGTCATTGTATTGTATGCCGACTTAAAAAAGTTGGAATATTTACTTGTGTTTGTTACTCGCGATTACGTAGGTTTGCACCGGTGGCAAGCGCAAGAAGGATGAGATTAGCGTCGACTGTCTGGACTTTAATAAGAAAATATTTTACACTGCGTGGCATCCATCTGAAAATGTGGTGGCTGTCGCTGCTAAGAACAATCTCTTCCTATTCCAAGACAAACTCTAGCATATCTGTATGCAAGTACGTGAATAATTTGAATTGAATGTTAGCTAGAGAATCAAGCCTTTTCAAGGTTATCATTGAAATTTTGCTCGTGCGATTTGTGTGCGACGTAAACCAATTGTCTCTTGTAGATTATACAACGCTATATATTGACGTGAGCTAGACACGTTGAACTGAAAACTCCCAGTGGAACCATAGGTATCCGAGTACGAGTGACGATAGTCGACTACTAGTCTGTCAGTGGTTGACTGACCGAGAAGTGGCGTACGTAGCGCCGTCCACACAGCTCACATTCATACATACTATATACACGTAGACATACCAGGATTGTGCACCACATACTTTGTCGCGTGCATATGTCTATAAAAAGAGATGTGCAAACGCGAAATACACGCAGGCTAACTCTCCAGGCTATCAATAAATTCGCTAGCTCAAATACATATATTTATATTCGCAGATGAAAAAGAGACGTACGCTTTCGGCAGAATATGTGATTCAATCAATTCACAGACTCGTGTTGGCAGTTGATATATGAATTATTATAAATATACTAATGATTAGTAATCTTTTGCTTGTATTATAAAAATTGTGCCATCGCACAAGTGTAGTCTATATGTGACTTCGCTACAGACTACCAGAGTGTTTGATTATTGCATCGATGAAACAGATGGCAGGGTGAGTAGAGCGGGGATACGGATTACGAGCCGCTCGCTGCAGTTTCAACGTAGGTACAATTCATACGAATATGTGGTGGTACAAATCTTTTAAGTTTTCCTTAATTGATGTGCCTAACTAGCGTGAAAAAACAGCGAAAAAGAAACGAAAAAGCGAGAGGGGTCAGTCATGCCAATGAGATTAATCTGTAATTATTGTAACGATTTGTAATTTTACTTATTGTTGTACTCGAATTATTGCATGGGCCATGGGCGGCACTTGAATTATGAATGGGAAAAAAGAAAAAGAAATACGCGAAAGAAGAAAGTCGTCAAAGCAAATTTTTCTTCTACAAATCATTTTGCGACTAATAATCCGATCCGAGCGTTGTTGACCTTGACGTAAGAGTATGGAGTAAGTAAATAAGATTTACGAATAGTTTGTGCTTGTAGAATCGCAATAACGACAGTTACCACTATGAAAGGGTTCAACTTTCGGTAAAATAACCTCCATATGTCTCTACAATCTACATTATTTGTCTACCATTTACAATTCGGTACCACGCTTGTTAAACGCGCCGGTGTATAGGCCTATTTTCTCGTTAGTTTATTACTCTCGCGAACCAATTGTTTATCTCAGTCGCCAATACGAGTCAAAATGATGATAGAGAGTATAATAAGCCGGTATCTTTCCTTATGATGTATAACGCGCAGACGATGAAAATAATAGTATAATAGAAATAATGAAAAATGATTCGATACATAGGGTGTTACTAAAAGACCGCCCACTAACTACATAGCGGTATTCCTTGTCAAAAACGGAGTCGAAAAGTCCTGAACCACTTTTTTCTATAATGCTTGACAAAGCCGTAATCATTGAGTAAAGTTAGTCCAACCAGCGTCGTTCTTTAGCCGGGCGAACGTCGGTGAGCCGCGCGCCTGATAGTGTGCGTGAGCGCTCCGCCGCGCATCGCGCGGCGGCACGACGGCACGGCCGCGGTCGGCCGCGGCGGTCGCGTTTTGCTTTCGCGCGCGTCGCGTGCAATATTTTTACGCATTGTAATAAAAGAAATAATTTTTCCTGCACTAAAAATCACTTTTTACTCTTGTCAGAAGTACCTCCTTGCAGAAAATTTTGATAACGGATAAAAATTTTGCCAAGACATAACTATTATTAAGATATCAAAATTTAAACAAATACAAAAAATTATACTGTGTATTTTAAAATACAAAAATTTACAATACAAAATTTTACAATATAAAATTTTACAATAAAAAATTATTTTCTAATCCGTTTCGTTAAATATCTTTGCGTTAACTTAATTTAAATTATAACACAAAGCACTTATTGAATCTTTCTACGAGGTTTGCCCATAAGTAGTTACTCAGAAGTAATAAATTGTTTAAGGGAAATTTACTGTAACAATTAGATATGTAAATAATCTCGTACTTAAAAGAAAATACATTAAAAATATTATTAAAAGATAAAGTATTCAAAAATAAAAAATATTTCTTCTTTTATAAAAAAAAGATTTATCCTAAGTTATAAATAACGCTATCCAGATGTACAATCTTTTTGAAACTTAAGGCAAATAAGAGCAAACCGCCGAGCGATCAATATTAATTTTTATAGCAAATAATAAATAATAACACGTTTAATAACTTAAAACAAAATTCAATACAAACGTTTCTATCTTAGTTTAGACGCATAAATAAAAGTGAAATGTTATCGTATTCATAAAACATTGGTCAGCGGTAAAGTTATTGGAAAAAGTTGAACATAAGGTAAATTACGTGATAACTGCTGCGTTTTAAATAAAGTGAAATTGAAAAGTTAGCTGCAATTCGTATAAGTTTTTTCATAATAGTGTAAAATTCACTTATCAGACAGTGTAATATCTATCTCGTGATAATCTACCGTGTCTGGTTTCAGTGATGAAACAATGCTTATGAGTTAAGATCAGTGCACGGATTGAAGGCTTAAGCTGATGCGCAAGGTAAAATGAGTACATACAAATGTCATGAAGTATCATATAACAAAATAACATTAGTAAATAAAAAATATAAAGTAACTAAATAAGCTAGTAAATAAAAAATCTATCTAATGATTATTCTCCTATTGTCGAAAAACTTCCACACAATTGACATCTTTAGTCTGTTTTATTCATTAACTTATTTTTATTTATTTACGAGTGTTACTTTGTTATATGATGCTTCATGATATTTCTCTGTACTTATTTCAGCTTACGCTTAAGTCTAGGCCTTCAGTCCGTACACTGATATTAACTCATAAGCATTGTTTCGTTACTGAAACTAGACGGTAGATCATCATGACACTGATATTACACTGTCTGGTAAGTAAATTTAACATAAAAGAACTTATACGAATTGCAGCTAACATTTTTATTTATTTAAAAGACCGCATTTACTTTATGTTTAATCTTTTCTAACATCTTTACCGCTGACCTACGTATTACGAATATGATAACATTTCATATTTATCTATGCGTTGTTAACGTTTCGATTTAAGATTATTGTGAAATATTACTATAAAGAGGATCTAAACTAAGGCCAAAGCGTTTGTATTGTATTTTGTTTTAAGTTATTAAACGTGTTATTATTTATTATTCGCTATAAAAATTAATATTGTTCGCTCGGCGGTTTGCTCTTATTTGCCTTAAGTTTCAAAAAGATTGTACATCTGGATAGCGTTATTTATAACTTAGGATAAATCTTTTTTTTTTATAAAAAAAGAAATTTTTTTTATTTTTGAATACTTTATCTTTTAATAATATTTTTAATGTATTTTTTTTTAAGTACGAGATTATTTAAATATCTAATTGTTACAGTAAATTTCCCTTAAAAAATTTATTACTTCTGAGTAACTATGGGCAAACCTCGTAGAAAGATTCAATAAGTGCTTTGTGTTATAATTTAAATTAAGTTAACGCAAAGATATTTAACGAAACGGATTAGAAAATAATTTTTGTATTGTAAAATTTTATATTGTAAAATTTTGTATTGTAAATTTTTGTATTGTAAAATACACAGTATAATTTTTTGTATTTGTTTAAATTTTGATATCTTAATAATAGTTATGTCTTGGCGAAAGTTTTATTCGTTATTAAAATTTTCTGCAAGGAGGTACTTCTGACAAGAGTAAAAAGTGATTTTTAGTGCAGGAAAAATTATTTCTATTATTACAATGCGTAAGAATATTGCACGCGACGCGCGCGAAAGCAAAACGCGACCGCCGTGGCCGACCGCGCCCGTGCCGTCGTGCCGCCGCGCGATGCGCGGCGGAGCGCTCACGCACACTATCAGGCGCGCGGCTCACCGACGTTCGCCCGACTAAAGAACGACGCTGGTTGGACTAACTTTACTCAATGATTACGGCTTTGTTAAGCATTATAGAAAAAAGTGGTTCAGGACTTTTCGACTCAGTTTTTGACAAGGAATACCGCTATGTAGTTAGTGGGCGGTCTTTTAGTAACACCCTTCAATATAATTCTAATTTCATAATTATCTACACATGTACATATATTACGTTATAATTGAATCATTTACACTATTTCCAGAGATTTTTATAAAGAAAAGAACTCTATCAACGTTTTTACCCAGAAATCCATAGACATCATATTACGTATGTATGTACGACCGAAAATCGTGTTTCTTTATACGATGCGTGTGAGTTTGAAATATGAATTATGATGTGTGTGTGGGTGTGTGTGTATGTGTGTGTACGTGCGCGCGCGCGCGCACACACACATACACACACAAATATATACATACATAATGTAAACTATTTCTAAAGTAAAAATTAGCATAAAAAAATTGCTTCGTGATAATATAAAATAAAGTTGCAGATTTATAGAGACAGGATTGAAATCGCGAAACAATGAAAAGATATATGTGCACATGGAATGTAATTTTTTATGGTAAAAAAAATGCTTTTTTATCGGACGATGTGCTTGGACGATTACCGATAGGAATACG
>JASTWR010000934.1:0-15000 GCA_030770355.1 Harpagoxenus sublaevis | reverse complement strand
TCAGTGAAGCGAGATAGCGAAAAGAAATATATGATAAAGAGAAGAGGAGTATATATAAACGTGTATTTTGTAGTAATTTGGTAAGGTTAACAAATAATAATTTACAAGTAAAGTATTTGCTGTTTCTTTTAGCTTATAAATTTATGTGTTTAATAGGATTTCTTGAATTGAGCATTCAACCGTGGGTTTGTATTTACAATTCTGTTTGTGTGCCTTGAGGTATGTTATAATATTAAATTATATATAACAAAATATTTACTTTTGTTAGGTCCAGTTTCACAAACATCAGTTAACTTTTAACTTTAGGTTAACTCACTCTTCGTCTCTTTCTAAGGGGGACGTTAGAGACAAATAGTTTAACCGATGTTTGTAAAACTGGGTCTTAGCAAAATTTATCTAAAATTGTCTGTAAAATGCGAGTAGAAATAAAATAAAATCTGTTAGTAGATTATGATCGCAAATTAATTGCCGAAACCGATTACATTTAATACGAAATAACAGATTATTCGATTTTTACTGTCTATATTGAATATTTCAATGAGTGCATTAAAAAATGTAATATAATCTTCATATACAGGGTGTTTTAAAATTAAGTGCATTAAATTTGTGTAATGAAAGAAGAAATCAATACAAGCATTTTAAGTAGAGGAACCATGGGTCGGCAACGCTTCGTTACGGCGTTATAAGCGTATAAAGTAAATCGTCACAAGTACTACGCCCGCGTTGTAGTTTGTTTGCCTTTTGTTTGTTTACTTCTCAAGGTGCTTGCAAGTTCTTTCTTTCACTTTCCTCGTGTTTTCTCAGCCAAGCTGTAGTGATCACGTTGTCAGTCGAGCTGTGCTACTCACAGTGAGAAACGAGTAGCTGGTAATAAACGAGTAGCTTTATTTTCTTTGAAATAATCATGAACCGCCACAATGGATACACTTGGGAGGAACTCGCAGACATACATTTAACTTTCGGCGCTGCTGGAGGCAACTGTGCGCTCGCTCAGAGGATGTATCAAGAAAGATACCCGAACAGAAGACTGCCGAACCGGAGGACTTTTGTTAACGTTGATCAACGTCTGAGGGAAACGGGATCATTGCAATCGAGGATGTACAACGCAGGGAGAAATAGGTCAACACGTACTCCACAGTTTGAGGAAGAAGTATTAGAGCGATTTGAAGATAATCCATCAACAAGTACTAGAATTATTGCACGCGAGCTCCATGTTAATAACAGTCTTGTTTGGAATATTGTCCATGACAATTCATCCGTTTCATCGGCAAAAGGTGCAAGCTCTTCGTCCCGATGATTTTCCGGCTCGTGTTGCCTTTGTTAATTGGTTTCTGCAATAAAGAGCTCTCCAACCTGAATTTCCAGCTCGTGTTTTGTTTACCGACGAAGCAAGCTTCACGCGTGAAGCCATCGTTAACACTCACAACAGTCATGTGTGGGCTGAAGATAATCCACATGCCACTTTAATTCGTGGTCACCAAGAACGTTTTACGGTGAATGTGTGGGCGGGAATACTTAATGATTTCTTAATCGGGCCCTACCTTATGCCTTTCAGGCTTAATGGGCGCAATTCTGGTATTCCTGCAGCAAGTCCTGCCGGAACTTATGGAAGACGTACCGCTCGCAATTAGAAGGGTCATGTGGTTTCAGCACGACGGTGCTTTACCGCACTTTACGGCTGAAGTACGCAATCACCTGACAGATACTTTCGGCGACAGATGGATTGGGCGGGGTGAACCTGTTACGTGGCCTGCAAAATCACCACAACGCCTCTCGATTTCTTCTTCTGGGGTGCAATGAAAAGTATGATTTATTCTGAACAAGTCGAATCTGAGGAGGATCTGGTCGCTCGCATCGTTGAGGCATCTGAAACCATCCGACACATGCCTGAAATATTCCTAAGAACGCGACAGTCATTGCTCCGTTGCTATGACTTTTGCCGTAACATTGGCGGTCGTAACTTTGAACATTTACTGTAAACATGTCAAATTAACAGAATAAAATAATTGCATCGCAGACGTTATGACGATTTAATTTAAACGCCCATAACGCCGTAACGAAGCGTCGCCGACCCATGGTTCCTATACTTAAAATGCTTGTATTGATTCCTTCTTTCATTACACAAATTTAATGCACTTAATTTTAAAACACCCTGTATATGTAATAATTTTTAGATATGCAAATTCTAACAAATCATGTTTGTCTTCTTTTATGGTAATACAGATTTTATGATTCTACTTACAAATTATTAACAAAAAGAAGTGTTTATTCTGACAACCTTTGACAATCAAAATTAAAACATAAAACGTTACAACGTTTCGACCCTCGGGGTTTGGGTCCTTCTCAAGTAATCTCTAAAACAATTCAGTACGCGGTCAATTTTTTAGTCAACTCACAATTCCACATGAAGATTGTCAAGTCATTACCTAATATTGAAACTATGAAAACGGCCATGGCTATCCCATCAAACAACTTTTGTTATAAAGATTTTGGTAAAAAAGGTCATATAAGTGATAAACTGTAATAATGTAAAGTGTATGTCGAGTCAATTAAAGTGCTAGTTTTAAAAGTTAATATCAAATAAAATTAGTTATAGTCTTAACAATGTAAGGTATTTGATATTAACTTTTAAAACTAGCACTTTAATTGACTCGATATACACTTTACATTATTACAGTTAATCAATTATGACCTTTTTTATCTTCATAACGAAAGTTGTTTGATGGGATAGCCATGGCCGTTTTCATAGTTAGGATATTAGGTAATGACTTGACAATCTTCATGTGGAATTGTGAGTTGACTAAAAAATTGACCACGTACTGAATTGTTTTAGAGATTACTTGTATGCATATATATATATATATATATATATATATATATATATATATATAATAACTTATTATTAATTAGTCTATCTGTAATAGTGTAAAAAAGATATATACGAAAACAGATTTATATACTGATATAAGAGTAAAGTATCAGTAAAAATACAGAAAGTGAAATAATTCTTGTCCTAAAATGTTTCTTGATTAATGTATTCTCAAAATATGCACAATGAAATTTTCATGCTTATCCTCTTTGATATTGGTTTTACTCTTAAAATGTTTCTCAATTTATGTGTTTCCCGAAATATGTACAATGAAATTTTCGTGCTTATCCCCTTTAGTCGATTCGAACGTAGGTATCTCATACGTACAAGAGTAAAGTACCAGTTAAAATACAGATAGCGAATTGGTTTTAGTCTTAAAATGTTCAACAATTTATGTACTTTTAAAATATGCACAATGAGATTTCCGTGCTTATCCTCTTTAGCTGACCTGAATGTGAGTATCCCATACATACAAGAGTAAAGTACCAGTTCAAATACAGATAGCGAATTGGTTTTAGTCTTAAAATGTTCCACAATTTATGTGCTTTTAAAATATGCGCAATGAGATTTTCATGTTTATCTCTTTTGGCTAATCCGAACGTGAGTATCCCATACGTACAAGAGTAAAGTACCAGTTCAAAAACGGATAGCAAATTGGTTTTAGTCTTAAAATGTTCCACAATTTATGTGCTTTTAAAATATGCGCAATGAGATTTCCATGTTTATCCCCTTTGGCCAAACTGAACATGAATATTCCATACAAACAAGAGTAAAGTACCAGTTAAAATACAGATAGCGAATTGGTTTTAGTCTTAAAATGTTCCACAATTTATGTGCTTTTAAAATATGCACAATGAGATTTCCATGTTTATCTCTTTTAGCCAATCCGAACGTGAGTACCCCATACGTACAAGAGTAAAGTACCAGTTTAAATACAGATAGTGAATTGGTTTTCGTCTTAAAATGTTCCACAATTTATGTGCTTTTAAAATATGCTTAATGAGATTTCCATGTTTATCCTCTTTGGCCAATCCGAACGTGAGTATCCCATACGTACAAGAGTAAAGTACCAGTTCAAATACAGATAGCGAATTGGTTTTAGTCTTAAAATGTTCCTTAATTCATGTACTTTTGAAATATGCACAATGAAATTCTGGTGCTCATCCCCTTCGGCTGGTATTCTTGTAAGTATGGTGGTGTTCACGTTCGGGGAGATTTATCGATCAAAAGAGATGAGCAAAGAAATATCATTGTGCATATTTTGAAAGCATATGAATTAAGGAACATTTTAAGACAAAAACCAAATCGCTATCTGTATTTTAACTGGTACTTTATTCTTGTACAAATAGAGTGTTCACGTTCAGGTCGATCGAAGGGGATAAGCACAAAAATTTCATTGTGCGTATTTCGAGAACATATTAATCGAGAAACATTTTAAGACAAGATATTTTAACTAATATTTTATTCTTATATCAATAGTATATTTTTTTAACTATTATAGATAGACTAATTTTGTTTGATAAAAAGCACATAATTCTAGCATATTGAGTCTTTTTATGTGTAATTTTAATGAATAGGGGTACTATAGCTTACATTAAGCCAGTATATCCAATTTCAATTGTGATTTTCTGTGAAACCGCTCAAGCACAAAAATCGTGAATAGAGCACATAATGAGCAGATAAAGAGCACTTAATTTCTGCTATGTGTTTATCTATTTACTAGTCTTATCAGTTTGGTCGTAGGTAGTGATGCCGTTAAGTCACATTGAATGTTTTAAATGGAAACTCCCACTTTTTATTGCGTATTTTAAATTTTGTATTTTTAATAAAAAATATGAAATATCTTGTAAAGTATTTACTTTTCAATTTACTTTAATACTTTTATACGCAGAATAATGTGAGAAATCGATTGTTGAAAAAGAAATAGACAAACTTATTTTACAAAATTTGATTGCATTTTGTAGACGTATTAATATTATTCGATTTCTTTCATTACTTTATGAGATATTTTATATTTTATTTTAATTATTGTCCATTTTGAAAAAAATTACAAAATGGATTTTTTGTTTTGTATACAATAGGATTTACAAGAATTCCAGAAGAATTCTCTGTAAGAAAATTTTAGTAAGGTAAGTATTTTTTTTTTCATTACTTTTTACTTTTACATAAAACTGCAGTATCTGCATAGAACGAGTGTTGTGTGCGGATACAAAGGTGCTGTGCGCCTCCAAAGAACGGGTGCTGTGCGCCTACAAGAAAGGGGTGCTGTGCGCCTCCAAAGAACGGGTGCTGTGCGCCTACAAGAAAGGGGTGCTGTGCGCCTCCAAAGAGCGGGTGCTGTGCGTCTACAAGAAACGGGTGCTGTGCGCCTTCAAAGAGCGGGTGCTGTGCGCTTGCAAGGAACGGGTGCCGTGCGCCTGTAAGGAATGGGTGCTGTGCGCTTGCGAAAAAGGCTGCTAGACATTTTTTAATTTGCTCATTTTTAATAGAATGTCGGTGAAAAAGAATATTACTTTACGGCCTGTTGAAAGAGATATAATTAGCAGAGGCGAATGGCTTACGGATGCTCATATGGATCATTTCCACCAACTTTTAATTAATTGTTCGGACTATAGACCTGTCGGAACATGGCGAATACAATTGCCTGATACGATTCAACCTGTATCACAAGATAAGAAACACATTCAAATATTGTATAGTTTGTCACATTGGGTGTGTAGTTATTATGACAGAAAAAATATATTTATATATGATTCCTTAAATAATAAAACATTGCATAAAGATCATAAGCAATTCTTGGAAAAATTATTTCCAACATATGATTTTGAAAAACATCCCGTCAAATTTCCTACTGTGCAACATCAACCGAACAGTAGCGATTGTGGTGTTTTTGCTATAGCTTTTGCTACTTCATTGTTATTCAATATTAAACCTGACAAAGTAAAGTATGAACATGAGTCTATGTCTATGCGTTTACATTTGATAAAAATTTTGGAAAATAATGTTATTGAACATTTTCCTCAGGATTTGCAATGTGCTAATCCTTAAAAAGTACTTCCATTAGCAGTGATAAGAGATAGAGAGGCTAAAGCGACTGCTCAACGTATGAGAAAACATTTTGAAAGTAACTACGCTAAAGAATGTCGGACAGAAAAACAGGATTTAGAAAATTGCGCTACAAAGCAGCAACGATGCAAACAGAATTTACCAAATAATCGTGCTCAAGATTCACAATGTGCTATTTCTCAAAAAGTATCTCCATTAGCGATAATAAAAGCGACAGAAACTGAAGCGATTGCTAAAAGTGCAAAGACACATTTTGAAAGTAATTATGCTATAAAATCTCCGGCAGAGCAACAGGATTCAAACAAACGCGCTATTATAAAGCGACAGCGATCCAAACAGAATTTGGAAAAAAAAGTAATTTTAAAGCTTAAAGAAAAAAATATAATTATTCGAGGCCAATGGATTACGGACGATCATATGGAATTTTTTTATACACTTTTGCGAAGTTGTTCAGATTATGTACCTGTCGAAACATGGCGAATTCAATTGCCTCAATTTATTCAACGTATACCAGAAGATAGAAAACATATACAAATATTACACAGTTCGTCAGCTCCATTAAATTGCACAGATCCAAAACTTAAAAATATAAATGGACATTGGGTATGTAGTTATTACGATACAACAAAAATATATATCTATGATTCACTAAATAAAAAAGAATTGCACGAACATCACGAGGTATTCTTGAGAAAATTATTTCCAACATACGACTTTGAGAAACATCCTGTCGAATTTCCTACTGTGCAATATCAACCAAACTATAATGATTGCGGAGTTTTTGCTATAGCTTTTGCGATTTCATTATTGTTTGATATTAAACCTGACGAAGTTAGATATGATCATACAGCAATGCGTTCACATTTGTTGAAGATTTTCGAATCGAATACAATTGAACATTTTCCTCAAGTTTCACAAAGTGATGCTCAGACAGTGCTTCCATTAGCAGTAATAAGAGATAGAGAGGCTAAAGCGACTGCTCTACGTATAAATAGACATTTATCTCAGAAAGATTCTTGTGAAAACATTAGTAATACTGGAAATAATTGCGCTAAGAAACGTTGTCGAGAGGAACAGGACTCGGCAGAAAATGATCGTGCTAAAAAACGACGTCGATATCAAAATTTAGAAAACAATTGTGTTAATAATACTAAAATTAATCGCGCTAAGAAACGTTGTCGAGAGAAACAAGATTCGTTGGAAAATGATTGTGCTAAAAAACGTCGATATCAGAATTCAGAAGACAATCGTGTTAAAAGACGACGTCATTATAAAGATAACTTAGCAAATAATTGCCTTAATAAGCGAAAATATCTTATACACTCTCAGCAAGGACGAGATAGACAAAGAAAATATTATCTTATACATTCTCAGCAAGAACGAGATAGACAAAGAAAATATTCTCAGGAAAAACGAGATAGACAAAGAAAATATTATCTTACACATTCTCAGCAAGAACGAGATAGACAAAGAAAATATTCTGATCGTAAATGGCTTTACAATAAGCGATATCATGAGAGAAAGAATTCTAAATACGTACCT
This sequence comes from Harpagoxenus sublaevis, assembly GCA_030770355.1. NCBI lineage: Eukaryota > Metazoa > Arthropoda > Insecta > Hymenoptera > Formicidae > Harpagoxenus > Harpagoxenus sublaevis. Next base: position 7,523 of record JASTWR010000934.1, on the reverse strand, counting down.
GCGAACAAAAATCGCGATATTGCCAAAAATATTACTAAAAAATATGCAAAGTTTTGGTCACAAAATTATATAATACAATTTCATCCTGTGGCAGTTGAAGATATTGAAAAGAAACTTAATATTAAAAATCATATTAAAAGACGATTAGAAGCCGAAAGAATCGTACGTTGGTGTATGCATATTAGACACAGTTTTGTCCGCAATATCAAAAAAATATTAGCTTCACTTAAAAAGAAATCAGAAGCGTGTTTAACTCAAGCCGAAAAATGCTATACAATTGACGATAAAAAATGTGCGTTATGTGGCATATCGCGACATACAGCTTTGTCTGAAAATTATTTTATCGACACATATGATAAAATTACTTCATCACAACCTTTGATAATGAACGTAGAAGGTCAAGCTATGAATGTATTACCTTTGCGGCAGGCAAAACGAGCAAAAAAATCATGGGTATGTGATACCTTGTGTAAAATTAATGATAATCCGTCTTTAATTGATCGTTATGGGAAATTTCTTCAAACGATACGTACATGTACTTTAAAGAAAATACCACAGTTGCTGCAAAAGATTTATACATGTACAATAACAAATTCAAATAAAAAAGGTCACACACATGCTTGTTACATTGATGACACGAAACTTTGCAAAGGGATGTTTCTTTCTGTTCAACTGTTATCACCTCATTTTCCAAATGTGAGATATATTAAACGTTTAACTTATCAAATGACAAGTTTCTATCGGAAAATGTTAAATCTGGAGAAGGCTTTAACTTCCGCTGATTTAGACACATTAAACGAAATTATAACTTTGGAACAAGAAAAAGCAAATATGTACAAACATCAGCAGAGTAGTATTATTTTGAATGATGACGATATCATTTCTCGCTATAGCAACGCGTTTAAGGCTTTTAAGAAACGCTGCATGGACACACCTCGATATGTTTGTGCATCATGTGAGAGACTTTGTTATAAGAGAAGTGTCTCTGAAATTAATAAGCTTAAAACGAAATTAGATATTCCAATTTGGAGAGATTTAATGGCGCATTTAAAAAGACATAACATTACCCCACAATACATATGTCGTTATTGTGCAGGAAAATTTCATGACGGATTAATGCCTGCCTATTGCGTTTTAAATAATCGATTTGTACAAGATACACCCGAAGAAATATCATCTCTCAACACGTTTGAAAAAATTTTTATACAAAGAGCTAAAGCTTTTCAAACTGTTGTTAAAATGGGAACTGTTATTAACAAAAAACTGCCTCATAGAAATATGGTACAAAAAGTGAAAGGTAGAACGTTTCATTTACCATTACCTTTACAAGAGACATGGAACAAATTATGTTCCGATGCTGATCCAATTAATAAAAATCATGAAATGTACTTCGTACGTGTTAGAGGTGTTCCGACAAAATCAAAAATTGTTTGGGAGGAATACGTAGATCGTAAAAAGGTACACAAAGCTTTAACATGGCTCAAACGTAACAATCCTTTTTACAATAATATAAAACTCTCAAAAACTCACGATGGATTATGTTTAGAGAAACTGGATAATAATGAATTTGAAGCACAAGAGACGGAAAATGATAGTGAATCTGTTTCGAATGACGAACAAGAATTGAGCCCAAAAGTTCCAATGGAAGAAACAAAAAATAACGTAGACACTATTTTATCGAATGACGAACAAGAATTGAGTTCAAAAGTTCCAATGGAAGAAACAAAAAATAATGTAGACGCTACTTCAAATAATCAGCGTGAGGCAATGTTAACCCAGGTTCTTGACGAAAGTCAAGATAGTTATTACGAGCAATACACTATTTATCCTTTATATGAAAAAAAATCATGTGAAAGGGATACCACCTTATATCAAATGTTAAAAGTTCAAGATTTGCCCTTGGACAATCGTGAGATAACTTTAGACCTATTGTGTTTTCCAGATTTATTTCCTTTTGGTGTTAATGGACAACACGAAACTAGACAGGTTAAACTTCACACCCATGAATTTATTAAATGTTGTTTGACATCCAAACATTCACAATTTAGATTAAGTACACAATACTTATTTTTCTTGCTGAATGATGCGAATAATCGTCAATTAAGTCGTGGTATTTATCACAAATTGTATACAACCAATTCACGAGAACGTTATAGGCTAACGAATATTTACAAGCATTGGAGAAAGGTGATTTGGAATCTGACTTGAGTTCGATATTTTCCACTCTAAGAAATACGGAACAATACTGCCGTAGACCAAGAAATGATTTAAATTGTATGACGCAACATTACGGACCTGCGACATGGTTCTTTACAGTTAGTCCTGGTGAATGGATGTGGACTGATTTAGGTGAATATATTCGTGAAGTAAATGGATGGCCTAACGATTCGACGCCCATTAGTGTACTCGTTGCAAAAGATCCCGTGTCGACGTCAAGGTTTCTTGGTAATAAATTCAAAGCGCTGCTTGATTTTATTTGTTCCAAAGATCACCCGATCGGAGAAGTAACACATTACTTCTGGCGACGAGAATACCAAGGTAGAGGTATACAACATTTTCATTTATTAATTTGGATTAAAGACGCGCCAATTATCGGTAAATCTTCTGTTGAAGAGGTTTCTGAATTTATTTTGCAACATATAAGTTGTAAAATGCCAGATCCAAAAATTTCACCATTGTTACACAGGCGAGTCGATATGTATCAACGACACAAAGATAACGCTTATTGTCTTCGTTCTAAAAAAGTAGGACGTTCTAAAAAAACGACTCGCGTTTGTCGTTTTGGATTTCCTCGTCCAGTTACAGACACGTTGATTATAAGAGATGTCATAAGTTCGATAGCAGGTAGGAGACGATTAAAACATAGAAGTAGGCTTTATGACCTTCCTCGAACGGATGCTGAAACCACTATAAATGATTATAATCCTATCCTTCTTACTGCATGGGAAGGAAATATGGATATACAATTTATCGGTGAAAAATCATCGCTGCTTACTTGGTATATTACTAAGTATGTAAATAAGCCAGGAAAAAGTGAAATAGCTGATGTTATCTTTGATAGTATAAATAACAAAAACGTATCATTGGCGAGCCGTCTTTGGAAGATTGCTAATCGAGCCATGAGTAATAAGGAATGTGGAGCTCTTGAAGCTGCTGATACATTGCTAGGTATTCCTTTATATGGGACTGATCGAAATACGTCTATTAGATGGTTAGATGTTAATCCGAACCGACATAGAAAAGTTAAAACTTGTAAGGAAATTGAAGCTCTCGATGGAGATTCCACAGACATATTTTGTCCATCTATAATAGATGATCATTATCCACGGAGACCGAAAGAACTTGAATCCTTGTGCTTGTATGAATTTGCACAGCAATATGATATTACGAAAATTAAACCACGAAGTAAACATATTGAATACTACAAGATGAATAATGGTTATTATCTGAAACGGCGGCAGCGTGACTATCTTATTAATCACTATAGATATAATGTCAATACGCGGCCGGAAAATTATTTCTTTTCATTACTGCTTTTGTTCAAACCATGGCGAAAACTGGAAGATCTTAAAAATGGATGTGATACCTATGCAGAAGCGTTTCACGAGGGAAAGTTAGATCTTGAGAAAGCATTCGAGTATCGTGAAAAATTAGAGGAATTCCAAAAAGCATTAGAAACTGCAAAGCAATTAGTTCAAGAACGTTTAGATGATTTGGAAAAACAGCACGAGTCTCAAGATGATCCTGATAATCCAATAGGTGTTCAAAATATTGAGGCTGGTGAAGCGATGCAAGATTTTAAGGATCTTGGTGAAAAATTAGATCGGGAAATCAATGTATCTGAAATGATTTCAAATCTAAACGCAGATCAAAGAAGAGTATTTGACGATGTGATCGACACCGTAACATCGCCGGATAATAAACAATTACTAAAATTCGTTAGCGGAGAAGGAGGTACTGGTAAAAGTTTCATAATTAAAACAATTAAATGCTGGATAAAACAAAATCTCAACAAGGATACCGTTGTAGCAGCACCTACTGGTATAGCAGCGTTCAATATCAATGCTTTGACAACTCACAGAGTGTTTCAGTTACCCGTTGAACATGGTGATACTCCCAAGTATACACAATTATCTGATCACGTTTTGAAAGTTTTACGGGCAGAATTCAAAGATGTTATTCTTATTATAATTGATGAAGTGTCAATGATATCCAATTTAACTTTAGCGTATATACATTTACGATTATCTCAAATATTCGATACCACTGACGATGGTTGGTTTGGTCAAAAGCATATTCTTTTATTTGGAGATCTGCTTCAATTACCTCCTGTACGTGAAGATTTTGTTTTTGTTCAATTATCAAAGAAAGAAATTGGTAAATATATGGGCTGTATGGCGGTTCCAAATTTGTGGAAAAATTTTAAATATGACGAATTAACAATCAATATGCGCCAGCAAGGAGATGAATCTTATCGTGAATTACTCTCGAGAGTTCGTATTGGTTTATTGACAAAATCTGATTTTGAGATTCTCGAAAAAAGAAAAATTTCTTTTAAAGGCGAGTCTTTCGAAACAAGATTATACGAATTATGTAATTTTATTGATAATTTGCCATCTGATACCGTTTGTTTACTGCCTACTTGTCATATGTGCGATGTTCTTAACACTGCAATGTTAAGTCGTATTGCTTCGAAAGAAATATTATTAATTGCTGAAGATACGTTTGAATGTGATAAATATATAAAAAAGAAAGTACAAAAGAAATTGACGGATAACGATGAAGATAATACTAGAACAGCTGGACTTTCAAGACAAATTACAGTTAAAATTGGAGCTAAAGTCATGATAAGACGCAATATTGATGTCACTTTGGGCCTTGTAAATGGTACAATTGCTACAGTTATTTCTGTTGTGCAGGATACTGATTATGTAGAAAAGATAAAACTTCTTTTACCGTCTGGTTCGGAGTATTTTATTGAAAGAGTAAGTGTCAAGTTTGAAGTAATGGATAAAGCGTATGTTATTAGAAAACAATTTCCATTATCTTTGAGTTATGGCATCACCATTCATAAAAGCCAAGGATTAAGCTTGGAAAACGCTGTTATAGATATAGGTAATTCTGTATTTTGTCATGGTCAAGCATATGTTGCGTTATCCCGAGTAAAAACTGCGGGTGGATTGCATTTAATTAATTTTGATCCGTTATCTATAACAGCTAGTGATAGAGCTATTACCGAATATAATCGGCTAAGAGGACCACAAGCACAAATGATTGCTACTTCAAAACAACGTTTTCGAAAAGTAAAAGATGTTCCGTGGACATTGTCGAAAAGAATTGCTTCTGTTCAAGAGTCAGATCAACAAGAAACTCGACAAAGTACTGCTTGGGAGATACGTGTTTTAGAAAATACAAATAAAGATTCGCACTGTGCAAATGCAGTATTACAATGCTTATTGCATTTAAGTATTATTAGAAAAAAATTGCTTAATATTGATAAACAAGATGATTTAAGTAAACTAGCACAGCGATACTAAAAGTAATATGAAAAATTTTGAACACAGATGCGATATGGAAAAATTTAGAAGAATACTTATCGATTAAACGAAGATGCCGTCGGAATTTCTCACTGCTATTTGTACAAAATATGATTATGTCAGAAATTGGTAGAGCATCAAGTTACTTGTACTTAGTTGGTGCAAATCGTGGTAAAATTATACTGATAACAATATAGTTGTCCCAATTTCTATTGAAAATTTGAAGAAAAAAATGTGATCTTAATGATTTAATTAAAGACTACATTTTCACATTTGGTGTCAATCACATGACAAATCATGCGAACATTGTGCGGGAAATAATATAATGTTTAAAAATGAATTAACGTTGACAAAGAAATAGTTATTATTCATTTAGTTTTGTTTTCGTTACAAGATAATAAAGTAATAAAATACCACAGAAATTTAATTTAAATGGCGTATCAACAGCTAAGGTGTCAATAGCTAAACAGCGGTATAAAGTAATGAATGCTATATTTCATGATGGTTTCGTGTATTGAGAATGGCTATATGCAAGTATGTGTAGAGAAGGGACCATCTTGGATAAAATTGATAGAAAGATAAAATGATTAAAAAGGAACGATGGCCTGCAGGTGCTACAATATTTATATATTATTTTTACAAAAACTTGATAATAAAAATTAAGCAACTATTATCAAATATAGATATACATTTTACATAAAAACAATGTCCAGCAATGTATTTTCATGATTAGCAGTGATATTCTAAATTTAGCATTAATCACGTTACATTACAATCATGTCTTATATTGCAAAATTAGAAATAATAGTCTGTAATACCTTTAGCTTTACAATCTGCTACATACTCCTTGTAAGATATACTCTTTATAAGATGCGTAACACTACAAAATATGTATTATGTATGAGTATGTGTGTGTTTTTGTGTGTACTCACACATACAATATATATGAATTTTATTAAAATACATACATACATATATATATATATATAAGTAAAAATAAGTAAAGTACGTTTATTGACTCCCCGCAGGGTTGCAAGGCATTTTGTAGGGACGTTCCCAACTCTCTATTTAATACTACCCTTCTCCTCTCTCTTAACCCTTTGGATCAACGGCTTAACGTCTCTTTCGAAAGACGGAGCCCAGTTTGCTCCGCACAAGAGCCTATCTTGCACGGAGGGCGCAGCTTTCGGAAAAAACTTTCCATGTTTACATGGCTCTAGTGGACTCGAACCTGGTTCCTCAGATTACGAGTCTGGCGCTCTACCACTAGACCACACGTGTCGCCACATATATATAATATATATGTATATATTATAATATAAGCAAAATAAAATAACGACTGGGTTGGTGGGCTATTCTTGTAAATAAAATATATCTTCTCATCCATTGTGCAAACAAATTTATAAGATTTTTGAATCACAATAAAGGATTATTGGAAAATGAAGATTATAATAATATTAAACAGATCGTATTATACAAATAAATATTTAAATAATTAGTAAGAAAATATTTTAATACAAATAAATATTGTAAGTAGTTAGTTATTAAAATTGTTTGTTTAAACTTAATTAGTGTTGCTAAACCGATGTGTTAATCTCTTGCATGTCGTGTGTGTGTGTGTCTCTCTCTCTCTCTCTCTCGTGCGTGTGTGTGTGTGTGTGTGTGTATAAAAAAATTAGATTTAAGCATAGAATGTAAGTAGCATAGAATTTCGGCGATTTTTATTATGTTGTTTAGATTATAAGAAATTAAAGAAATTAACATATTCGGTTTAGCAACGCTAATTCAGTTTAGTAGCAGTCAAGTGTTTTAAAAGATATTTATTTGTATTTAATATTTCTTTATATTTCAGTATATTTATTTGTATTTTTACAATGTCTGATTAATACTATTATCTATTTCATTATTTTCAGTCATATTGCGGAGCAAACAACATATAGAATAGACCATCGTTTTGATAATTGTACAAAAGGACGATGGGGTGGT